>JAPMOR010076254.1:602885-639617 GCA_026543865.1 Argiope aurantia | reverse complement strand
TCAGTCTGCCATTAACGTTCTCCGCCAAGTATGAAGCGTATTTTTTGTTTACATTTGAAGTTATAATTTTTAAGACATTTTCTTTTCTCTTATTATGTGTTAACAGAGGAAATACTAGTGTGCTGATGGATGCATGCTTTAATGCAAAACACAAGAGTGACTGTCATGATAAAATGTTTTCTTATTTTACTTTCAACAATCCTGACTTGGGTTGATAGCTTTGGTATAGATTTTTTCAAGCCTTCGAAGTCGGTGATATGCTCCGATCATTTTGAAGAATTCATTCAGTGTGTTTCCATTTATTAAATATAGCTGTTCCAGTAATTTGGTATAAAAACTCTTCGAAGAAAAAGAAATCGGTAAGCGATTTGCCACCAAAAACAAACGAACAAAATCGTTAGTGCATTTTTAATTTACTGTATTCACATTTGATGAAAATTCTGATAATTTTGAATATGCTTAGAAGGTTTTAAAATGTTTACATGAATATTACATTGCATTTTTTACAAAATCTTATCTAAATTTAATTAATGTAAGTAAACAAACTCATGTTGCAAAAATAACAACTTCTATAATGCTAAATTTAGGTGGAACTGAATATTACTAGTTTTCTAATTACATTTGCAGATTTGTGATGGATTCAAAGTGGATTTATATTGTTACGAAATTTCCCGGTTCGTTTGGATAGTGGAAGTTATATGGTGTGGAGAAAGCTCAATCAGCAGGCGGCAGTAGAAAAAGAAACAACGACGTTTATTTACACGAAGACACACAGGACAGCACAAAGATGACAACTATATACAACACAGAGAAGACAATTATATTCAGCCGCAAGACGTGCAAACAGCAGCACACAACATGACTCTACTGCAGACAGTAGAGCACAGCTTAGTTCAGCACTAGCTTGACTCCATAGCTGCTCTGCTAATCCCTGGAAGACCAGTTCTTGACCGTCGATTCCGACTACTCTTCTCTGTCGCTTCCGACTACGACTACGACTACTCTGGCAGTTGCGGCTGCCTCCTTTTATAGGTCACAGGAGGCGGGGCTAGAAGCCTCTCAACCAATCAGGTACGTTTGAGGCGTATCTCGGTTCCCATCGGGTAAATTCTCGATGTTTCGGGTATAATCTATTTTGGCGCCAAAGTCACTAAATTCGTCGTCAAGTCAACAAATGGTCACCAAGTTGGTCGTCAAGTCCTTGGACCTCCGACGCGACACCCGGACTCCGTCCAATTCAGATGACTGTAAAGCATTCTTTCTGATGATGGAACCAACTATGCTGGGAAGCAGCATTGCAGGTTTGTAACAATATCAAAGAACTTTTCTATTGTTAAAAATGAAATGTCAATAGTTTATTGTATTTAAACTGAAATTGACTGTTATCACAATATCCTGTTATAACACTGTGCACCTCAGTGATTTCTGTTTTAATAAATAAAGGTCTTTTAATTGAAAATTAATTTCCATATCAGCATTTATTATATAATTTTTATTCCCAACATCATTGCTACATGTATGTTTCACTTTTTTTTTCTTTCTATTTCTTTAACATATCGATTTCGAATTATAAAATTCTGTGAAAGCATAAGAGTGTTTCTTTCAACTCTTCTTTATATCCTATTTAACTTCTCTCTCTCTCTCTCTCTCTCTGTATATTTATATATCATGACCTTATTTTTGTTTATTAAATTTACTGTATTGTATGTTTTTGTTTTATTTTATGATATTCATTCAATGTAATTTTTATCAATGTAACTTTAGCATTTAAAAAAATTTCATAAATGTTCTGCTTTAAAAGTATATTGTTCAATATTAGTAATAAAAAAACCCTGTTTTTTAGTATCTAGGATGTTTCTGTTGAATAAAATTGATTCCGTCATTTACATTGACATTCTTGTCATACTGTGTTTATATTATTTCTAAGTGTCTAAAAAAATAAATGTTGATAAATAGTAAATAGTTTTTTGAATTAGTGAATACATTGAAACATACATTTGATCATATTTTTTCAAATAATTATCACATTTATTTTATCTCTCTCTCTATATATGTATATATATTTGTAATGTGCAAATAAAAATTATGAAAGCGTGAGTTTGTTTGTTTTCCTTTAATGATTTCTACAAATTAAAATGAAATTATTTATTCATAAGTTGCATAGATTTAAAAAAAGGTATCCATACCTTTTATATTTCATAATTTGAAATTGTAAACATAATTTATTCAATATATACTAATTTGAGTTTCATGTTCTTTCCTCTGAGCAAACTGAAAACATCAAAGTCTCAATATTTATAAAAGTAATTACATAAGAAAAAAATATAATAATTTTATTAGTAAGCTTTAAAATATTAACTTATCTAAGAGTAATAATTATTTTTAAAAAGAACTAACTGGGTGAACTATATTCATAAGATTCAACATTCAATAAGATGTAAAAATGAACATATGTAATTTTTCAAAAACATTGTCATAGTCATTTGTCAAAATGTATCCTTCGGATAAAAAAGGCGGGAAAGGGGAGAATAAAGCGGCACCAAATGAATTAAAAAGCGATGTTAATTAATTATGCAAAAACAATAATTCCATTGAAAATACTAATTAAAATTTTAATAAAAGAAATAAAATTATATAACTAAGAAAATTTGGAAAAAATAATTCAAAATAATATCTTTAAAAAAAATCGGAAGTTTTTAATAATTGATCGGCTAGCGTAATATTTACTGAACAATGGTTTCGTCAACGCTATCGGCAGACATCACGACATGCGCAGAACACTTGAAAATTGAACAGAAGAGGTTTGTTTGGAACCTGACACGTGACCGTGAATTGATCCCATTGCAGACATGCAAACCAAAACCATTTGTCGAGCAATTTTCCATACTTGGATATCTCGATTCGGATGCCTTTCAATAATAACTACAGATCAAGGCTCGCAGATGCGGTCATCTTTATATCGTGAGTTTTCAGAAATGTTAGATACTAATCGAATCCGCACGACAGCATACCATCCGATTGCAAATGGCATTATGGAGAGATTCCATCGTCATTTGAAATCATCAATCAAAGCCCATGAAAGCGCTCAATGGGCAGAAATTCTGCCTATAGTTGTTTTGGGAATCCGCACTGCTGTCAAAAAAGACATCAAAGCCTCTTGTGCTGAACTGGTGTACGGAACAAATCTACAACTTCCCATTGATATGATAGAAACATCTATCATTCCACCTTGTGACGACATCTTTGTCGATCGTCTTCGAAATACGATGCGTGAATTGAATCCTGTAGCACATGGTAAAACAACTTTTTATGTAAATCCATTTTTAAAAACTTGCTCGCAAGTATTTTTAAGGATTAACAGTGTGAAACCTCCTTAGTGCCAGCCCTTCACAGGTCGTCACAAAGTATTAAAACGGACACAGAAAAATTTTACCATCGAACTGAATGGAAGGACATCAACCGTCTCCATAGATCGTGTCAAGCCAGCATATTTAATTCCTACTTGTGAAGAAAAAACTCGAATTCTTCATGCAGAAAAAAACTGTCTCGCCAGCAAATTTCCGGTCGGACAAACAACAGTCTGACGATCAAACTGCACCAGATAAAACTGTGACAACTTGATCGGGCAGACGAGTTCATTTCGCATCGAAGCTACCAACATACATCACCTATTAGTATTATCAAATACCTTGATTATATATGCAAAAAAATTGTAATAATCATCATTTAAATTATTTGCAATGTAAATAATCAACTTTTGTTTGTAATAATTTCTTATTATTCATATATGCTCATGTAATTATAATGTATATATTGTATCGTTCAATCGTATTATCCTGTCACTGGGGGGGGGGGATACTCTGTAGCGATCGTTCTAATTCTCTCGGAGAAAGCGCACCAAAGTGTGATGTGCGTTTCATCTCCATTAATCATGAAATGGCCTTGAACGCGCAGCATGACTCAGTTTCCTGCCTCTCGGGGAACGCGGTAAAATAAAACCAGAGTAGCTCCAAGGGACAGAGTGCGCTATGTTGTTGTGTGTCGAAAAAAGATATATTTTTGATATAAATGGAGAGTGATTGTTTCCCAAACCCTTACATGGAGTCAGATCATGACAAATAACATTATGGATTAATCAATCCTCTTCACCATTATACACCTAGTTGATTTCATCCAACAAAGTATCAAACTTTAGCTTATTTAAAGCTTGCGACGATATGTGGTTGACTACATTTATGACTAACGCCATTACATAAACATGAGATGTTTAACCACTCTTAGCACACAAAGCTTGTTGGTGAATAATGCAGTGGAATTCAAGAATCGAATCGAAAGGTAGGGAATGGGAATATGTTAACCGCGACCGATCAGTCACGTTTGTTCGTAATATTTCAGTGAAGTTTGTTATTTTGAACTAAAATGCAAACCGTTTTGATGGGTGGCGTGCCCAAAATATTATGCCCAGTGCCATTGGTTCGAGATCCCTGTTATAGGGTGTAAAGAATTTCTAACTTCATCAGGGGAAAAAAATTTTAAAGTTCTATTTTTCCTTTTTATTGGAACTGGTTATTTAAACTTTGTTTTCAGAAAATCTTTTGCACTCACTCTCTCTCACACACACACAGAGACGTGTATATATATGACAGTCAAAATACGTACTTAGCAGTTTTGGCAAAATAAAGCAGAAATTAAAAACTGCCATTTTATTTTTGTTACTCACTATATTTTTTTTTAACTTTCAAGGTTTACACACTTTATTACAATCATATTTAAAAGCTTTGTAATGACAAATGCAATTAAAATCTGTTGTGAATGTAATGTTGAAACAAAATAAAATTTGATGTATTCAATTTTAATAAAAAGAATTGTATATAATTTGTAAAATAATATTCTTCTCTAATGTATTTTTTTAATATTATTATGCAGTCTCTTCAAAATAAAAATGCTTTCTTCTAAATGAAATACAATATATATATGTAATGATGTTTTAAAATTTAATTTAATCCCAATTAATTTCCAAAGTTCTATCTTAATCCAGCCCATATTAATTTCATTCCAAAATATTCTCTTATTTCTTGATCCAGTTCCACCTTTTTTATTTAATTAAGTCGATACGAGTTCTTAAAATGGTTATATCCTGTTACAAACCTGCAATTCGGCTTCCCAGCATAGTTTGTTCCATCAACAGACAGAAAGTTTTACAGTCATCTGAATGGGACAGAGTCCAGGTGGCGCGTTGGAGGTCCCAGAGCTTGGCGCCAAAATAGATTATACCCGAAACTTTGAGAATTTTCCCGCTCCGTCCAGTAGGAACCGAGATACGCCTCGAACGTTCCTGATTGGTTGAGAGGCCTCTAACCCCGTCTCCCGAGACCTATAAAAGGAAGCAGCCGCAGCTGCCAGAGGAAGGTAGACGATTGAGGAGTTCGAGAGCAGCGAAGTCAGTCAGAAGAGTCCGAGTCGGAGAAGTCGAAGACAGAGTAGTCGGAAGTGACGGAGTCAAGCTAGTGCTGAACTGAGCTGTGCGCTACTGTCTGTAGTAGATTCTGGTTGTATGCTACACGTCTCGGTTGAATATAATCGTCTTCTGTGCTGTATATAGTTGTCGTTTTTGTGCTGTCCTGTGTGTCTTCGTGTAAATAAACGTCGTTGTTCTTATTCTACTTCTGCCTGCTGATTGAGCGTTCTCCACACCATATAACTTCCACTATCTAAACGAACCCCGGTAAAGAAATTTCGTAACAATCCTAAATATGCTAGTATTATAAATATGCTTATATATATTCTTATATTATAAATAAAATATCTTTGGTCTATATATATATATATATAGATACTATTTTGTACAGTTTTGAACTGAAATAAAGCAGTTTGTCCTTTTATATGTGACTTCTAGGAATGCTGTCTCTACTTTTTAAAATAAAATTTCTGCAAATTTAAAGGTTATTAAAATTATACTTCTGAATATATAAGAGAAAAAAAATAAGAATTAATAATCTCATTTTTCTGATTAGGAAATACAAAAATTAAAAAATATACATGCATAATCTTACACATTTAACTACATACATTATTACATATTTAACTGAAATAAAAAAAATCCAGAAAACTCCTTTTCTAAAGCGGTAAGCCATTATTTAATTTAAAATTTATGTAAAAGCATATAATTTCTTTGTGGAAAAAAAATTAATTCATTTAAATTACATGTCTTTCAATTATGAATTATATGTGAAAAATGAAAACAATATTGGTTTTCTTATAAAAGAATAAGAAAATATTCATGAATAAAGCAGTTTCCTCTTTATCATATTACAAACAATTTTACTGAAGACATGTCAATACAGGGTGTCCGACAAGGTATGCAGCATCTACTATTTACAAATTCGGATAGAATACATCAAGATGAGTATTTTGATTATTTGTAACAGTTTCAGCAGACTATGATGTTATATTCGGAGACCTACCACATTATACATCAAAATATTTATTTTGATGTGTTCTGTCTGAATTTGTAAATATTTGATGCTGCATACCTTGTGGGACACCTTGTATATATAGAGAGTGATTTGCATTTTATCTTAACATTTAAATTTCCCATTATGCAATTAAAATTACACATTACATAGAAATTTATCAAAATATATATATATTTAATTATGAGGCAATTTATGAGTCACTGTGAATTTAAAATAACTTTATTTTTATCATTAAAAGTTTATTTTTTCATACATGACAAATAAACAGTACACTTTTAAGAAAAAAAATTAAAGAACCTACAGTGTGAAATATAGTTGATGATAATATTTTATGATTGCTTCATCTATCCTGATTTTATTTTTTGAAATTTTCTTCTAATTATATAGAAGCGATAAGGTGCACATACACGAAAAAGAATATACTTAAAATGATTCAAATACAGGTGAATATTATTTTAGAAGATAACAACAAATTAAAAAATCCCTCCATTCAAACCTCAAATAATAACCACAGCCCATCCACCACTATTACAGTAGAAAACTGGATGGACATTTCAATTATAGCTCAAAAGGTGTAGCTCTCCTGTTATCATTCTGAAGGAATTTCATAGATGAAAATCTACCCATTTGAGGCACTAGAATTATCAGATTTTCTGGACAGATCTGAGATCCAAGATCAGCAGTGTTCATACAAAGTCAATGATTGCGCAAAATGGAAGGATTCACCTACCTCAAGAACATCACATACCCCAATGGGACAATGGCAAATGGTTGTCCTCTTGTGCACACTGCTAGAGAGTTAACATATTTTCAAGTACTATTTCTAGGCAGTTTGATTAATCTTGAATCTTTCTTCCTGGTTGACTACTATGACTAAAGTTTTAAATATCCAATTTCTCAATGGTGTCACACCAGACAAGCTTAACTTCTCATGCACATATATAAAACATATACTCATTTGTTCAATTTCTTTTCATTTCTTCAATTGCTAATTATAGTATTTAATTTAAATCTTTAGTATTAATTCAAATTAAGAAATTTTATGATTGTCCAAAAATAAAATGATTGCCAATTTGATAAAGTTTATTATAAAAAAAGTAAATTACAATTGTCAGAGATAAATAAACAGAATTGTCATATATTCAAGAGAAAAAAAGATATATAACTAAATTTTGGTACATAATTAAAAAATTCTAGTATATGAGTCATTCGATACAATAAATAAGAGGCTCAGAAGATTGAGTTTGCATAATAATTACTTAAAAAATATATGGACACTCCAGAAGTTATCTTTAAAAAACTATTTATTTCTGCAGATTATACATATGTTTAATATTAATATCAATTATATTATATAATAAAATGCTGATTATATATTTTAATAAAAAATATACATTTATTTAATAAATGATATAAATAATTTTATAGAGAAGTAAATACATTTTTAAAATTAGTAGGAAAGCAAAATTAACATTCGCATTTCAAATATAAAATATTCTACAAAAATTTCAGTTATTTTGTTGACACTAAATATGCAGTACAACCACATTTTTATTCAAATTATATCTTGTGCACTTAATAACCTTCCAAACTTAGAACTAAAAAAAAAAATCAACTTTTGAGTGTCAAAATAAAGCAAAATTTACTGTTTCATATTTATTTAAAATACAAATAGTAAAGTACATATAAGTTTTACTATATAAAATTTTTGTGAATCCATAGATCAAATGCTTGTACTTTATACATTGTTTTATAGCTTGTACAAACAAAAATCTGATTTATGACATATCAATCAGGATAGAATTTGGTCATAAACTGAGAGCATTTATATGAAGATATTTGCCTATATTTGGTCACAACTTCTTAGTAAAGAAGATTTTCAAAAAAATTGCAAATGCATTTTGGAATAACAAATTCTATCAGTAGAAATTTATTCAAGAATAATAATACAAAGGAAATTTTATGTATAAAATGCTATTACAATATTGAATATATCAATATCACTCAGATATTTAGCAATGTAACACATTAAATCCAAATTTAGAATAATTCTTTTCTGGTTACAGTGATTTGGTTTACACAATTTAGAGTAAATAAATTTATTATCTAAAGAATTTAATAAATTTTGTCTACCAATTCGATTAACAACTAAGTCCTCATATATTTTATATTTATTTACAGTAAACTCTTTATATATTCGATTAATTATCTGTTGCATATTTTGTGTATTCACAAGAGTTTGTAAAGGGTTTTTTGCAACTACAAAATCTAAAAGTGTAATGGAATCACACAAATACACAGATTTCATTTGAAGTATTTCTGAAGCACATTCATCTAAATAAGTAGCCAAGAAGTCATATGATGAACGCTTTAAATCTAAATCAACAATAATTTTGTATTCATTGTAATAATCTCTTACAGATTTGTCTACAGCTGTAGAAAAGTCCTTTACTAAATGAGAGTTTTTGAGAAATTTATATTTAATGAGTAGTTTGGCACATACTGGATTACGCGTCACGGTATAATCCAAAAACCGGTCACAAATACGTTTTCCACTTTGAATATCAGCTCCATTTTCCAGAAGCAATCTAATAATATCTAAATCGTGTGCATGCCTTGCAATAGCACAATAAAGTGGAGAAACTCCCCAACAGTCTTTTGCATTCACATCAGCTCCTTGAAGCACAAATTCCTTAATAATCTGAATACCCACTTCACGACGTAAAGCACTAAGTAAAGGAGTTTCCTCTAAATTATTCTTTTCGTTTATATTAGAACCAGAGAGTAACAATTTTTTCAAATCTTCCACGTTTGAAACATCATGTAATAGAATTGGCTTTTCATCCTCAACAGGAATGGCATTTTCAATGGGCATTTTGAATATGAAATATTACTATTAAAATTATTATTAAATATTATTATTAAATTTTAATAATTCTTGCAAGAAATATTATTTATCATCATAACACATGTAAAGAAACCATTCGTGATTTGTTTTGGATTTCATATTCGCAGTGCCTCCACTTCTTCCGAAATAAATTAATGGGAGACAGAACCTATTTGTAAAATATCGAAAAAAAGCAGAATAAAGAATAAAATATAACTGATTTTTATGATATGCATCGGATAAAAATGAATTATTTGAGAAAACCAAAGACGTCTGGTTCTTGGCGTTTCCCCAGACTCTCGAAACATCAGCATCATTGCCATATTTCTAGGATTATCCATGCATATCTAAATAAATGAAGTGAAGTGAACATAACTGAGAAAAGGTGGTTCGTTTCAAATTAAATATTTTGGATTTGAGATATGGGGTTTCACTATACCGCTTAGATTTAATTACATTTTTGAATTAGAGCATTGGAGTAAGTGACATATTGGAATAAAATAGAGAAATGGTATGCATTTCTATTATGATGAAAAATAAAGATTTACACATATATGAATATTTTAGAACATAGAGATTGAAAACGAAGAAGAATTTTCATTGTTCCTTTCTGCAGTTTTTTTATTCATATCTAGGTACTGTCTTCTTCCATTTTTTTTACGATGTTGTTCTGTGTATTCTGTTTTGTTTGGTTCTGTGCACAATAGCATATGACAAAATTCAAACTGTATGATTTGCATAAATTAATAGTTTGAAATATGTATATTAGGGGGTAGGCATAAAAATTGAATTATTTTGTGAGCTTTGTTCCAAAGCATGCGAAGTAAAACTTGCACATATCTGTCATTTTGAATTTTTTAAATTTTCAAAAATACTATTTTATGCACTCAATATGAAGCAGAACTTTTTTACAAAATTTTTAGCACTTTGTGCTAGTGGGTATTATGATGGATGCTTATTTCATAGAAATATGAATGTATTCATTGTTCAAACTGGTGATCCGACACATAAACAATGGTTTGTCTTGTGCATATGTTATTGTTATAAATAAAACTTTTCCTCACTTAAAAAAAATCCTTTTTAGGAACTGGTAAAGGAGGTAATAGTATATTCGCTAGAAAGTTTTAGGATTGAATTAAAAGATGAATTGAAGGTACAATTTTTGTTTTTTGATTTTTATGTATTTTTACAATTTTATGTATGCTTTACTTTCTTAATAGTCAGTACTATGGTAATCTAAATTCAATAATTTGAAAAGCTGCATTTGTTTAGAGTATAATTAAGAGAGAATTAGCGAGAACTCTGATTGTTAGAAAGCACATTTATTGTTATTTTCTTAAAACTAAGCAACTTTATGAATTCTTATTCTCATATAACTTATTTCTCAAATTTAAGCAATTTTCTTCAAAAGGGGATTAGAAAGCTTCCCACACCCCATTCCTTATTTGCACTGTAAGTGGCATAAGTTTCTTTTAAAGTTGCCACTCAAGATTTGCATTAGAATCAATATTTTTATTGGTAGGGAATATAAAATATCTGAGTAGTTGAAAAATATTTTCTTTAACTCACTGTAAATACGGCATGAACAGGAAAATAATATCATCAACTTGATCTTTAGAACAGTGTCAGAGTGTGTGTAACTAGTTTGTGTGCGAGAGTGTATCAGGGTGTAAGTAATTATTATGTGTATTAAATAGTTTTTGAATTTTTGTTCTTTCTAGCATAATACCAGAGGTATAGTATCTGTAGCTAATAATGGACCAAATTCCAATGGTTCACAGTTTTTCATAACTTATGCTAAACAATCTCACTTAGATATGAAATATACGGTCTTTGGAAAGTAAGTTGGAATTTTACTGATGAATTAATTAAAATTATTGCCAATTTATTATATGTGCAAATCAAGTTTTGTTATACTTTTGAAGAAATTTCTTAACTCTTTTGACAATAAATTAATTGTAAAATTTTAAATACATTGATTTAGCCTTGAAACTTTTCTTATTAGAATTATTACTGCATTAACTTTTCTTAACAGTATAATAATTATCTTATTGAAAATTTAATTTTTAAATGGTTTAATTTTTGCATCTTTTCTGTTTTAATAGTGTGTATTTAAATGTATTTCATCATGTGTACTTAAGGATATTTAAATAGATTTGAATCATATAAAATTGATTCAAATATATTTTCAATGGAAACAGAAGGCTAAGTTGTACATAAATAATTATTCAAACATGAAAATTTTCTGAAAATTTCAGATTCTTTTGAAAAAAAATTAATTTTTAAAGATAATTTGTTTTTTTTTAATCTCCTTGATTAAAATAGTGATTATGCTTTCTCTTACAGGGTCATTGATGGATTAGAGACATTAGATGAATTGGAAAAAACTGCCTGTCAATTCAAAGATGTTTCGACCTTTAACTGATACTAGACTCAATTCTGTTACTATTCATGCAAATTCTTTTGCAAAATGAAGTATTGATTGTTAAAAAATAGTGTTTCACCTCTACTCAAAGTTTATGTATATATAAAGGTATATTTTTATAATAAATTCAAGCTTATTAAACCAGTGCTTTTGCAACCAGTTGGTTTTCCAGCAATATTGATTGTATTTAATTTCATTTGAATCCTTTAGATATAAATTAATGCCTGTCATTCTCCCAAATTTCTAGACACTAAAAGTGTATTATTTTAATTATTTTACATCTGTTCATTGCATATATGAACTTTTCTAATGAAGACCATTCCCATGACATCATAATGCTGTAAAAAACCAAAAATGCACATTTCATCTAACTTTTAAATTTCTCAGTATTTAAAATTAACTTTTTTATTCATCTTGTTAACTGTATTTGATCTTTTTTCTTTAGCTTTCAACAATGGAAGAAAATCTTGCAATTCAGGTTTTTATGAAATAGTTAAAATGGTTTGAATTGCAGAATGGCAGTGTAATCTATTATAAAGAAATAAGCAAAAAAATATTTTTGAAAAATTGTAAAAATTAAAAAAAAAAGCATGAATATTAGTACAATTGAAAAAATGTTTTTTAATTTTATGATGATGTAAAAATAATTTTTGTATTATAATTTTGGAAGTAATGGGGGAAATATGTCTGAATTTCTCTGAATCTTGTATATATATTCCATGTTTGCCAGTTCTAGGTTAAACGATCTAATCTGTAGAGCACTAGCATCCACAGAGACCTCCCCCCCCCCATATGTTCATCTTTATCATTAGTAGAGATGAATCCAATAATTTTGATTTATTAAATGTTTCTTCCGGACAAAACATTCTTTTAACGTCAGATAAAATAGTTGCTTGACTAATTGAACTATTTCTAGTAATGTATATTATTAAGAATTAAAATACATATCTTTGATACCATACTAAAATTGTATAAGCTACTATAAGTTATTACAAGAGATTATGATCTGTTTTGAAGCAGAAAATTTATTGATGTCCAAGTTACGGAATTGCCTCAATTTAATAGTTTCATGCACAGAAATTACTTATGAATTGTTTTATTCTGATGTTAGCACAACAAATGACAAACTTTGTTTTATTTTTAGTGTAATAAAATAGTAAGCATAATCATATCTGTTTCATTAAACTACAATAATTTTTCTTTTTATGCAGTTACAGATTTGTTGGTTTTTAAATTAAAATTATGTTCTTTTGCCCATTATCATAAAATTAAATTAAAAATAACCTTTATCGTAAATATGTAAGATATATTTCTGTTAAGAATATATAATGGACTTTTATTCTATTTTTCACAAATAAATATGACTTTGTGACATCCCTAAATAAAAATTCTTATGTAATCTACAAAGAATTATTATTAAATTAATTAGATATTAAATATCATTTTGCTAAAATAAGCTTTGTCCATATTTTTTCTTTTAATCTTTGGTTGTTATTACTATTCCTTGCTGAAACATTAGCGTAGATAGTAATGTTTCTACGTTTTGTAGTTAATATGAACCCAGCAGTTTTATTATTTTGTTAATCATATGTAATGCTTAAAGTAAATAACTGTGTAAAGTAACTTGAGTTAAAAGAAATCACATTTACATGTTGTTGTAATGGTTTTCATACTTATACTTTCACATAAATTATGATTTCAGAATTAAATTACTTTATCATCTTAAACACCAGCCCAAAAAATTTAAATAATTATATACAAAGTGCCCATTCTTTTCTTGACTCAATAGCTAATTTCTAAATTTATACATGCATTGCCATTTAAAAAACGCTCTAAGTGACATAATGATTTCTATTTTATGTTGCTTTAGTCAATAAATATGTTGTTAACAAAATTAAAAAGTCTAAATTTTTCTACTGTTCCTAGTTTCCATTAGTTCATATTTAATAGAATATTTTTGACAGTTAACTTTTTAAACAAAAGAAGTTCCTTTCTACCCTGATCCAAACTAATCAAATTAAAAAGTTTTGAATTTCATTATTTTATACCAATAAATAGATGCTTAAGGAAGCACCACATATTGATTGGCAGATGATCTTCCTCACAGAGAGGCCATTAAAATGACTAAAATCATCGATATAAAATAGTAGTATTCTGGTCTCTGCCAGTTTTAGTCAGAATTGTGAAACTTTCTTTGTTTAAAATTTTAGCTATTATTTTACTGAATAAGACTGATTTATTTACTGGCAAGATGATACACTATGTGCTGATTTTGTGTGTATCTATAAACTGTTTATTATTTTATATTATTACTTATAAATAAAATTATTATTTTTATTAAATTATTTAATGAATAAATAATTACATACGACAGTAACTTCAGTTTATCCGTAAGTTAATTTAATCGAGTCTATCTAATTTGATTCCTATTTAATTAGTCTTTTTAATCTTGTGTGAAAAGTATATAAGTAAAGGTTAACAATACATTATTTAAAATACTATTTCCAAATTTATAGAGCGTCGTGCCTGGTTAGCTATACTTCAGAATAATGAAATTGTCAAGCTGGTAATAATAACTAGCGAAATCAGTCCTACTGTAGTTCTTGTCTTTGTTTAACTTTTATACAAAAAGCATTTCTTTAAATTTAGAGAAAGGGAGAGAATGACCATTGATGACGTATATAAAGGCCTCGAGCTTTCATATGAAATTAAAGTTATCAAAATCGGTTCAGTGGTTGGGACTGGCGAACTGTGTCACGGATTTTCTACAAAGAAAGCTCAGGTGTCGCCCTCGTCATCTGACCGCTTTTCAAAATTACGAAGTCCGTCCGCAAAATAGCCCTAGTGTTGCTTTAAAACGGGACATTAATATAACTAAACTAAAGTAATTACCGTTTCTTTTTTCTCTATATATATTCATAGAAACTAATTAGAAAATGTTCTCTCTCTCTTTTTGTTATTTGATCCATTTAAGATTTGAAAAATAGATGTGTCAGCTTTATTTTGATAAAACAAGCTATTATAATGCTGTACATTCTTGTAGTTGTTGCTGTTAAATTTACCTGGAAAGCTATTCTCTGATTTTGATTGAAGCATTCTTTCCCATAATTGATAGAATTGCAGACGACTACTGATATTTTTTTTTTCTCTCCTGTATTTCAGCTTGATAATAACATTTTGCAATATTGAATTTTATCCTAATGTTCCAATCCGTTAATATCACGACTATAATAAAAACCTAAGTATTTCTGCTACGTATTGACATGTGTCTTATAATGTAATTAACATTACTTTAATTTAATTTCCGAGATTTGTAATTCCAATTTTAAGACTTTTTTTTTATTCAATCGAAAAAAATCTTTCTTTAATCTTCATGTGAATTTGGCTGAAAGCGTTTTTCCATTTAATTTTTTAAATAATTCTGCTTTTAAGGAGTTTTCACAGACCATTTTTTTCAAACTGAATGTCTCACTCCTCTCTTAAGATTTATCCTTCTTTATTTATTTCACTCAGAATGCATTCTTAATCATTATTGAATTTAATGCAGTTATAGTAACGTTCCTTTATTTTATTAAAAAAAAGTGGGTATTTTGGGTTAGACTTTTGGTCTGTGGACAGATGAAGAGGATGACTCCGAGCTGGCATCCTTTTCTCTGAACTGCAGCATCAACAGTGCAAAAGTATTAAGACTGACGGATTTAACGTGCACTAAGCTCGCATACATGGCGGTTTTTTGTTGGAATTGGGTTCCGAAGTTGAAGTCCTCTGGTCTCGAGATTGAGACATAGATAGTGACTCTTTCAGTTATTATTGAAATAACCTCTTAGGGTATTTAGATAGTAAGCTGTATTATAGAGTTCGTAGTAGGTTTTTGAAATCTTTTCTTAATCCTAACTACTTTGTTTCAAAATTCTAAGAGAGTTAAAAAAAATCATTATTTAGTGTAATTATTATTTAGTGTTAGTAAGCTCTTTGTATCTTTACTAGATTTAGGAGTTTCGTAGCATCAGTTGCCATATTATGTTGATTGGTTATATGCATTTAGTAGCTGAAACAGGTAAAGGTATGCATCAACATTTTTTTTTTATTTTTAATTTCAGAACATTTTGTGTGTGTGTGTTTTAATTCGAAAATTCATTTCAGTGAGTTGAAGCGTACTTAGCTTTCTTTTATGGTGTGAATGAAATTGTTGAAAATGAAATTCGTTAGAAGGAGAATGGTTCGACAGGTTCTCAGTGAATTTGTCTTTCTTGTTTATTGTGAATTCGATGAAAAGGAAGCATGTTTAAAGCTGGGAGAGTGTTCTCTCCAAAACCTTTTCGCATGCTCTCTAATAAATATTCCCTCCCGTCGCCCATAAAATTGGGGTCGTGAATTCCTTGCGAATTTATTGCTCTTTTGCGTGATTTTAGTATTTTTACTGATTTTTTTTTTACTGACCATTAAAAGATTGCCAATATTTTTTATGAGACTTTTAAGATTTATTTGCACTAAGATGTAATTTTGGAAAAAATATAATATATCATTATCTCAACTGCCTTTATATTAAGGATTAAAATAATAATTTTTCCAAACAGGATACGCCATCTAATTAGGAAATTAAATAAATTCGTATGTCAAGGGGGGAATACATTATATATGAATATTCTATGAATAACTATTTTAATCATCATTTAATTAAGTATGCTTCATTTAATTAAGTATCCAAATTTATCAATCTTTGTATGAATTTATGTAGGTTGGCATAAGTTCTGACAATTTTTTTAGAAAGACAGAAACTTAGATGGTTTAGTTCCTTATTTTACACAAAATGATGTGTCTTGATTTTATACTTAATTATTAATTAACCAAATTAATTAATTAATAAAATTAAATTTATCTAATAAACTAAATGAATCCCTTTTCTTATTCTAATTTCAAGCCTAAAAATATTTTAACATAATTTGACTAGAAAAAAATGGCCCTTTAAAGGGTTAAGATACCTTTATCTAAAGTCTATTAAAAATTTAGAAGTACCTGAAATTAAAGAGACGCGAAGAATCATTGAAAAAAAGAAGGGGAAAAAAAAAAACGTTTCCTGATTACATGGTTAAAATGCTAAAGTACACAATCTAAAAAATTTAGGTAGAATTTTTTTTAAATAAATTTAGTAAATACTTGGATAAGGTGTTTTAGTATAGCTAAAACGCTACTATACCACATATATTTACTTTTTTGTCGTCATTTGTAGTCAGTAATATTTCTTTAGTATAATAATTGCAGCCTGATAGATTAGATTGCAAAAGACACATATTTTATTGTTCAATAAACTTAATTTACAATTATACAGTTTACTTATACCAGTGATTTATAACGAATTAACATAGTTTGGCTGCAGCAAATTAACTCTTCTTAGAAAGTATATTGCACAAGAGTGTCAAAAGAAAAGAGTTTTATTAAATTTAATTTAACCGTTAACTAGATTTCGGTCAGAGAATTCTCACAGTAAAATAAATAAAATAAGTTTACCAATTCTTTACCGATGAAGTAACAATTAGATGAATAAAATGACGATTAATTTTAGAACTATTATTCATTGAATTCTGAATTAGGCAAAACAATTCTATCGTCCTATTCATGTATAATGTAAAAGTATATTTCCATAATAATACCACTTGCAAATAATCTAAATATTCGAACAAAACAATTTTTTCTCATAACTTATGATAACATCTTAGCCGAAAAACAAAGATTAATCCGCAAAAATATGATTTGCCACTGTCGGTTATTCTGCAAAAGTAATGAAAATTATAAGCCGAATGAACGACGTTTAAATAAAATGTCTGAAAATCTGCGTATTCCCATCACATTCAGTTCATAGTCAGTCGTCCAGAAATTGTCGGCAGAATGAGATCTTATTTACCTTGTAGGATATATTACCAAAACGAATGCAAATTATAAGCTTGATGAACGACATTTCAATCAAAAACGTGAAAATCTGCGGATTTAGCTTCTTCGACATCCATCGCATTGCATTCATAGTTGGTGGATCAAAAATTGTACTCAAAATGCGGCATCTTATTGACCTACCACCTTATAAATTATTTTGCCAATTATAGTCAAACAGCGTTAACCATAACTTGAATGTTTACAACATATTAACTTTTAAGTGATATTATATTCGAGAATGTACAACTTTCCGCAACCATTCTGAAGTGGTGAAGATTTTTGTCGACGAAACTCTCAATCTCGCAAACGGGGAGGGGCAAGCGGTTGCCGACCGGGGGGCAGCCCCTCCCCTCCTGCTAACGCCGCTTCTGAATTCAAAATCTTTATTTGCTTGTGAAAGTACAGATCAACAGAAAGTTAACTCCTTGACTGATTTGATTACAAATTTGATAAACATTTTAAATGTTAATGCCAAATTTTATAAATCGAGCTATTTTTGCATTACTGAAGGCATATACAAACTGGATTTAATGTCCTGATCAAGAAAGACATTCGAAAGTTCTAGCTATAGTCTCAGGATGTGAAAAATCCCGTCATTACATTACTGCCTTGCAGCAAATATTGAAACTGTACAATGAACCGTTAGTCATTATAAAAAAAAAATTAGATTTCAGAGAATGAAAATGATGCGCTTTTCATATCAGGTGAAGTTTATATCAGGGAAGAATCTTGGGATTGTGTAAGCCCTTTCAAGAAGTCCAATTAAAGAGACTCAGGATTAAGCTCACATAAGAAATAGTAGCCTATGTTCAAATAATTACTGGTGCTTATCCAACAACTGATGAAAGACTATCAGAAATTTAGCAAGCTCAAAAAGAGTATGCAGTGTCTGCTGAGCTGATTCATTTTGTTAAGGGAGTGGTCTCCCGAAAACTTTCTCGCATACTTTCTAATAAATTTATCAGCAGCTTACATAGTACTGGCGTACATTAGTTGCTAAACATTAACTTTTGGCTTGGATTTAGCATTTTTATAGAATCTAACATGTCATCATTGGCGATTAATCACTGGCATGCTGTTTATAGTATCCAAAGATAGAATTTGAATTTTAGACGCATGTTTGTCAATCCATTGAAGCAAAAATTTGATATAAAATTACACTTGTAGTTACAAAATTCCGTACCAAATTTGCTATATGTAAACCATTGCGGTTTTGAGTTATTGCGTTTACATGTTTCTAAAAATACAGATAGATAGACGGTCATCCTCTATTAGATTCGGTTCAAAATTTGAAAAGGATTTACACAATAGATCTGTTAAATCTGTGTACCGAATCTAATCTATCTAGCTCTGTTTGTTTTGTAGTTAGCGTGTTCATTGCTATTCGGACACACGGACTTTACTCGAAATTTAATAGAAATATGCAAATTCGGTATAATGAAAGTATGCCTGATTTCAACTGTCTAGTTCAAAGTAGTTTTGAATTATCTTTGTCACAGATATACAGATGGACATTTTTTAAAAATGTGTTTTTCGAATTCAGGGAGCTCTAAAATGTGGAGATTCTTCAAAATCTCAAATCTGAATTTTTCGACCATTACTATACTTTCTCCATTCTATGTGTATGAGAATGTAAAAAAGGTTGGTCTGAGAAAAATGAGTTATCTACCCAGTTGTCAAGATATTGGGAATATTGACATTCTATCAATATTCATGATGAATGCAATTTTCCAGTTCGTGAGATTGAAAATTTTGAAAACAATTCACGAGGGTTCTTTTAGGTGAAATCCAATGGCGTGCGAGAGTGAAAGAGAGTGTTTGATGGGCTGGACTCTTTGCTCAGATTGAAAGTATGATATTCATGTAATAAACATTAATTTTATCATAAGGAACCGATGAATAAGTCCGAATTTCCTAAACTCCCATAGCAAAGAGTAAGTGTAACTTTAATGAAATTTTAAAAAAATGATAGTTTCAGATTATTATTCAATTAATTTTGAAGCAGCTCTGCTTGAAAAATCAAGGATCACAAACGATCATCAAACACACGAAGTCCATATTTTCTAGACATGTCATTCCAGAAATGGTTCAAAGTGATGACGGATCTCCATCCTCAATAACTGTCCGATAACTAGATTGCAGTTTATTTTCGAAAAAATATAGTTTTGCTATCCTAACATCTCTAAATATTCTCAGACCAATGGATTCGTCGTTCCTATTAAAAAAATTTTTTTTTAATCATCTTATAAAATCAGTAGATGAAGATACAAGCAAAGCGTCTGAGGCCATAATATATATTGTTGCCACAATCGAAGTAAAAATGTTTCTGGAATATTTATCAAAAATTGCATATTGTACAATATTTATAAAATTCTGGTTTAAACCGGAAATTGTTAATTCATCAATCTCGGTATTTCTTCACTTATATCTTGTGACATCTCGTCCATTTTGGACTGTAGAATTGCAATACTCTCTGGAAAAAAGTTGCATTTCCATTCCCCCCCCCCTACTTTATCACTCTAAGAATTTGATAATCATTGAAAATGGAAAAAAGGGATAAAAACGTAAAAATAATTCAGAAAATGAATCCACAAGCAAGACAATTCGAGACAATCAGTTCTGCAGCCTATGAAGGTCCACTGATTCATTGATTTGAAGACGAACGCAATCCTCTCTTCCATTGAATTTAGAGATATGAAAACCAAAAACAGGAACAGATGTAGCTTGGAGCGCAACAACAGATCTCTCTATCATTTAACTCCCCAAGTTTTTTTTCTTCTTTTTTTTCTTTTCTTTGATGGTTTGTGAGTTTCGGCTTCAATTCTTGTTGAATTGACAGAAATATATCTAGTACATTGCATATTCATGTTTCTTTTTTTAGGGGTTACTTTACTAAAATGTTATTTAGATTAAAAACATTTAACGTAAATTTAATGTAAACGCGGTAAAATTTGCATGAAGGATCATTTATTATCTGTTACTACATTAAAAACGATGAAAATAAATATCAAAAAGATGCAATTATTGCATCTTTTTGATATTTATTTTACGGCGTGAATTATTGAGCTGATTTTATTATGATGGAAATGTATGTGCAAAGGAGGCTCTGATAATTTTATCTGCTGAATTAGCTCTTCACATTAACGTAATTTTCTTTTGAAAAAACTGCAAGAAATTTATATCATGGTGCCTGATATGCAATAAATTCCATAAATGGCTAAGAAATTAAAAATTTATGCTTCTCATGGATAAAGTAAAAATTACAATATATTGATTTTTTTCATTTCACTGCTAATTTCTGAGCTAACGAGTCGACACTGCGTATATGATATTTTACATTTGCGCTCTCTGTTTTGCATTTTGAGTCATAGCCTCGTGTCAGGATATTTCATTTTTATCCATTGGCATCATTAATAAATTTTACTGAAAAACAATACCTCCAAGTTTTCTTTCAGGGATATAATAGTTACAAGCATCAAATTTTAATCAAAATTTACTAAATTGTAATAGAACCTAGATAAGTTTTTCCACTTTAAGCAGCAGAAATGTCCGAGACACAGAGTGAACCTCAAAAAGATGAACAAAAGAAAGGAAAAACCAAGATTGAAGTAGACAAATATCCTCTGGTTAGTCTGAATCATTATATATTTATATAACAAATCGAAATTAATCTGTAGTTTGAAGATATACATATCTCACATTTTTGTTACTGATTTTATAGATTTTTTCCCCTCTGTTCTTAACTCACTGATGTCAGAAATTTTAAAAAATAATGAGAAAAAAGTTGTGAAAAAAATCGTGAAATATTTATTGCTTATTCTGGACCATTATGCATATTCTGTAGGATATGAAAATTTAATTGCATTTTTAAAATATTCCTTAATTCTATTTATATTTAATAAACACTGAAAGAATATTTTTTAATAAAAATATCACAAAAATTATATACTTAATGTTCTTACAAGTACTATTTGACTATAGATTTTTTTAATACTAAACTCGTGTTAATTACATTAATACTATGCTTTACCGAGGAGTTCATCATCTATATCCTTAAAATAATAAGTAAAACCAAAGAACTAGCTATTCTCTCTCAATCACAGATCTGATTTCGCCTATTTTTGTTTCGCATGAAAGTTCATGACCTCTTGATATGTCATCACAGATCGCCTGCCTTTCATCATCGTGGAAGATGAAAATTTCGCTGTATATTAAATTGTTTATAATTTAATTTAGATATTCAACTTTAGGCAGAGCCATCAGTTTTAACAACTGGTCTGATTTCGCCAATTTAGTTGACAATCTAAGCATTTCAAATTTTGAGTTAAATATATTCAGAGGAATTTCGTCTGTCAGTCTGTTCGAATTTAATTTAACACGATAACTAGAAAACTAAGAGAACTACACAGATAAGATTTGATACACAGATTAAAAATATATAATGTAGACACCTGTCAAATTTTGTGTCAAATCCAATTAAGAGTTGGATTTGGTCGGTCTATACTTTCAGAAACATGCAAAGACGATCGTTCAAAAGCTTAATGACTGAAATGTATCAAATTTGGTATAGGATTTTGTCAGAACAATTGCAGTTTCGTGTCAACTCTTTGTCCCAATCGGTTGAGAAAAATGTGTCTAAAGAACAAATTCGATTTTCAGATACTATAAACTGCATGCCAGGGATTAATCGCCAAAACACTCGCCAAGGATGACATTATAGATTCAGTAAAAATGCAAATTCGAGTCAAAAAATATTTCGTAACTATTGTACGCTATTGCCATGTAAAGCGATCTCTGGCATGAAAAATTTATTAGAGAGTATACGAGAAAGTTTTGGGAGACCACTCCAGCTGATTAAGAAAAAATTTAAGACACTACTTCACCGATTCGGTTTTTCACCCGACTGAAAAAAAAATTTGACATAAAACCACAGTTGTAATCACAAAATCATATAGCAAATTTGATACGTTTATGTCATAGTTTTTTTTTTTTTGATTTATCGCATTTCCATATTTCTGAAAGTAAAGACTAACAAATGGTCAACCCCTCATTGAATTTGGCCCAAAATTTGATTGATTTGATACTATAAATGTTAAAACTGTGTACCGGATTTTGCTTATCTAGCTGTCTACGTTTTTGTAGCTATCATGCTAATTTATATTGGAACAGCCAGACAACAGTTCAACTTCCTTTCTGTTTTAGACACGTTTTTCCCAACCGATTGAAACAAAAATTTGACATAAAATTGCTCTCGCAAAAGCCCATACCAAATTTGATATATTTAAATCTTTGTGTTTTTGAATGATCGCGTTTACATTTTTCTGAAAGTACAGACCGACAGACGGCCAACCCTTAGTTTCATTTGGCACAATATTTGACAGGTGTCTACACTGTGTATTTTAAATCTGTTTACCGAATTTTATCTATCAGCTCTCTTTTATTTTGTAACTAGCCGTCTTTGGCGACCAGCCGGTTCGTCAATCTTAATGCGCGTTAAAATTTTAATAATTAAATATTTTATGGAACTCACATTTTAATTGCCTCTTCATTAAACCATGTTAAAACTTCAAATTTTAATAGTCATACAATTCACTCATAATATTATAAAGGCCTTCAGCCATAACGTAATATGTATCTCTTTTTCTGTAAGTTTTCGTAGAATTTATGCTTTAAATTAAAGTGGAAATGGTTAAATTGCAATTAATATAAGAATATTTTTTACTGAAACGAAGCATTTTTTTAATATGAGTACTGAAAACAGAGTCGCTGAGTATTTAAACCTTATGTGCATTAAAGAATATCTTTTTTAATTTATGTAATATCTCAAAATGTTTTCTACAAAATTTTCTCAGATTCATCATGAACAGATCGATTAATTAACAATGTTTAGTTTTGAATGCATCAAACACTAAAAAAATAAACAAAATCGTTTGAAATAATCTGTCGAAAACATATTAAGCCTTCAAAATCAATTCCGTATCCATTAAAAATAATTGTCAACTATCAGAACACAATGCGCATGCGTGAATTTTCAACGCCAATTATGGTAACGCAAATGCGTGAATTTTCTACTCCAGTTGCGGTAACGCTATGCAGATTAGAAATTTTTAATTTTCTTTATTCTGTTTTATTTTAATTCAAAAGTACTTCAGAGTGAATATGAAAGATCGATTATTTAACAATGTTTAATTTTAAATGCACCAAACAATAAGAAAATAAAAAGAATCCTTTGAAATAATCTGCCGAAAATTTCTTAAGCCTATCCTCTTTAGCGTGGGGAAAAAAAATTGAAACCTTACTCATTTGGCGGTGGAGAAATGAAAAGATTTTTTTGGCTGGAAAGTTAGTTTTTAATTAATAATTAAAATTCTAATTAAAAATTCAAAAAAGGGACCCCAGTTGCACATTCCCGACCTCCAAGGTATGCATGTGCCAAATTTGGTAGCTGTAGGTCGAGCGGTCTACCTGTAAAGCGCCAACACACACACACACACACACACACACACACACACACACACACACACACACACACACACACACATACACACACACACACACATTCAGCTTTATATAAGTATAGATTATCGTGTTAACTTATATTCGAACAACCAGACGAACATAGTTTCTCTGAATAGAGTTTGCATAAAAATTGATGGTAATCTGAAAATTGGATGTAAAGACCATATACCAAATTTCAACCGTCTAGCTGAATGCGCTTTTGAGTTATTTTTGTTACGGACAGACAGACATTTTTCATAAATGTGGTTTTCAAACTCAGAGAGGTCTAAAACGTGCAGATTAGGGTGGAACGAAAAAACCAGTTTTTGATTTTTAATTTGTAATAATGCGGAAAAGTTGCCTTTTGATGTATATAAAATAAATTATAAATATGAAAAATATTGGAGTAGGTCTTGAAACGCCGCAAAGATAGTTTCAGAAAATTGAAATTTTTGCAACATTTTAAAGTTTTTTACGAAATAATCAAGTTTTTATTTTTAATTTGTAATATTGCTGAAAAGTTACCTTTTGCTATAGATAAGATAAATAAAGATTATAAAAAAATAATAGAATATATCTTGAGGTGCTGCAAGGACGTAAAAACTTCATAAAAATACACTTTTTGCAACTTTTCAAGGATTTTGTCTGCCTTGATTATGAAATAAAAAGCTTTCATTGGGCGTTTTCATATGAATAAAAATATAAAAACAGTTTTACTATTGCACTGGCATGGCACTGAGCCGTCGGCGGAGCGGTTGTTATTGAGGTAAGACGGAGATTTGTCTGCGTTCGGTGACAAGGACAGAGCTGGTTTCAAATCAGTAGCGTTGCCCAGTTCAGTTGAGTTGGCGTCTCCCCTCCGTCTAATGTGTAACTGATTAATGTATCTGATTTGTTAGTTTGTGCTTGTATGTTTTGTTGTGAGTAAAAATGGCTCAGTATAAATTAATGAAGACAAGACAAAAATTGGAGTTTTCTATTTTTGGCAAATTTAGCGATATGCTTGAAATTGAACACAGTACTGACGAATCTATATTATATTAGACATAACCTCAAAATTGCTTCAGAGAAGGATTCTTCTATAAGCGAAATATGTGACACTTTAGTTCCCATAATAGAACAAATATAGTCAACAGCTTCTATTCCCGTTGCTTCTAGCAAAAGAATTTCGCAAATGATCATGCTAAATACAGGAATTTATTAAAGTCTAAAAGCAGAAAATGTTCAGGTAAGTTTGATTCCAACCTCACAGAAGAAGAAGCTAGACGTTTATTTGATATTGCTGACTTATATACACTGGTGTGCAAAACTTAAGCAACAGGTATGTTTTTTTGCCATAACTTCACGAGAAATCATCCGAAAGGCATGAAATTCAGAAATTACATTTTGTTCTGAAAGAATGACGAAAGCATAGTTGCGCAGAAATGAATACAATGCATACAGTCTGGAATCAAACAAAAAAAGGCTTTATTGAACTCATAGTATCGTTACACATGATTGTCTGTCCAAGAGGAAGAACAGCAAGCAGATGTTCCTTAGTATGGGATATGCCCTCCCCTTACTGCAATGGTTGCTTCGCACCGTCTCCACATACTCAGCAAAAGATTGTCCAACAGTTCTTGAGGTAAGAGTGCCCATTCCTCAATCAGCATCTGTTTAAGTTGTCGGGTGTTTCCAGGAGGATGTAATCGTGCCGCAAGGCGTCTTCCCAAAGCATCCCACACATGTTCTATCGGATTTAAATCAGGGGAGCACTCCGGCCAATCCATTCGAGTGATATCTTCACTTTCCAGGAGCTCCTCAACAGCATGAGTCCTGTGTGGCCGTGCATTGTCATCCATAAAAACGAAGTCTGATCCAATGGCACCTCGGAACAGACGCACATGGGGAAGGATCACCTCCTGACAATAGCGATCTCCAGTTACAGAATCTCTGTCGAAAACGTGGAGCTCAGTCCGCCCGTTCATCATAATGCCTCCCCAGACGACAACTCCAGGACCACCGAAACGGTCTCTTTCCGTGATGTTACTGGGATGAAACCGTGTCCCGACCTCTCTCTAAATCAACTGGTGTTGGGAATAGCTTGTGGCACTAAAACGACTCTCATCTGTAAAGAGGACACGACTCCATTGATGAGATGTCCAGTTTTTGTGCTCCCTGCACCACTCTAAACGGTGCCGCCGGTGGGAAACTGACAAAGGGATGCAGCGTTCAGGACGGCGGGCGAATAGGCCACCTTTGTGAAGGCGTCTGGACACAGTAAAACGCGACACTTGTCGCCCCGTTGCTGCACACAGTTGCTGAGCAATGGCGCTTGCTGACTGGTTTCGGGTTCTTTTCGCCTGCAGGACGATATGTCGGTCATCCACTGTAGTTGTTTTCCTAGGGCGACCACCACCAAGCTTCCTCACAGCTGTACCTGTGGTTTGGAAAGCTTTCCAAGCGCGCGAAACGACACTTTTGTTGATTCCGAACTCTTCAGCTACACTGGTCACACTACGCCCCTCCTCCAGCTTTCCGATCATTCTTCCACGTGTGAAATCGTCCAGGTGATTTCTGCTAGCCATATTTCACGAATTAACTCACGTGCACTTGCAGCGAATGTCCTTAATTGCGTCTCCGTCCTTTCTTTTATTGTAGTGTTGAGCTAAGCGCGCCTTCCGCACGTGTTTTGCGTACGCTCACGTCACCTGTGACGTTTTGTTCCTGATATTTGCATACGCGTGACCTTTCTCTTGAATTACGTGTTCATTGTACTGATCGCAAGAACTCCTTTCCCGCAATTTCATGGCTATCTGCTTAAAATTTGCATTGTTGCTTAAGTTTTGCACACCAGTGTATATATAAAAAAAGTAAAGTGCCTGTTATAATGAAAGGTTCTAAATGATCAACGCTCTAACAGGAAAATGGTTATAGGTAATATTGATATTGCTACTACAAGCGCTTTTAGGAAGAAAGAAGCAAGAAAGAGTAAAGAATTACAGAGAATCGTTAAGTTTAATCAAGAACGGGCAAAAAATACTATTGCATCAGAAACGATTACTGACGACAATGACAATGCTGAAGAGCAACAGTGTTCTTTACAAAAAGAGGCAAGCCAACCAGATCCATCAAATAGACAAGAAGCGATAAAACTACCAAGTACCTGTGCAGTTTAATATTAAAACTTTATTATAAGGCATCTAAAGCTGAACCAAATAGTTTAGGGGGCTCGGTTATCGACTTTCCTTGTCACATGCAAGCAGTGGAAAGAGTTGTGAGACTGATAGCCGAATCGGCTCAAAATGTCCGTGGCTTAATCTCAAGAGAAGGTTCATAAGAGCAAAAATTGACTCACGTGTGAATATGCCAAAATTTAATGATAAAAACTGTTTAATATGGTAATGAAATAGAAATAAACATTTTGCTGTTGTAGCATTTATAATCATTAAGGATACATAAGTAAGAAATGCAAAATTGGACATAAAAATATTTTTTTTATTATTATACTTTGTAATTAATAATTTTTTCCACTTGTAAAGCTTATATATGCATTTAAAATCATCTTTTGCAACATTACATGAACGAAAATTCATAAAAATATTTTATCAAAGGTTACAATTTTTCAATTTTTTTTACAAATTTTAAGTTCCTTTCCGCACCTTTAAATATTGTAGTATTGCAACCAGAAATTTAAAAAATTCTTTTTGAACTTAAAAGTTAATTTTTCTCCACTATTACCAAGCTAAAATCCAAGAAAATTTTTTAAATGCCCTTTTTAAAAATTTCCATTTTTTTCAATTTTTTTTATTAAGTTCAAGCTTTTTGCAGCCCCTCAAGATAATGTAATATTGCAACTAATTTTTTAATGTTGTTTTTCAACCTAAAAGGCAACTTTTGCACACCATTACCAAACTAAAATCTGAAAAAAAAAATTAAGGTCGTATCACCTTAGTGCATATTCGTCAACATCCTGAGTTCGAATTTTTTGATGATCTCAGTATTTTCTCTATACTACGCATACGTGAAGGTAATAGTTGTGAAACTGTTTTAAAAATTATATAATTTAGAAACAACTTTGACAAGTTAAATGTATTTTGATTTTAAAGTTCATTTACTGCTTAGTAATGGGACATTTTGCACGACATGGATGAATGACTTCTTTTGCAAATTTTATTGAGTTTTAAATTGAAAGAAGCGTATAACCAGAGCTCAGTTTGTTTTTATTTTGAAACAAACTTCTTAAATTTAGCATTGTGATATTATAAAAAACAACTAGAGTTGCTTGTAGTAACCGAAATATTAATTTTTGAGCAATGCAGCAAAAAGAAAATTAATATGAAATAGGAAGTACTAATAATTTTATGCCTTTATACATTTTATGAATAAAATTTAGTACTTCATGTTTAATAAAAATGTGCATGCTTTTGTTTTTCAGCCTTCAAATCAAGATTATCTCAGTTATTATGTATATCAAGGAGAATGGAAACCAACACGACCTCTTGGTCCTATCGGGGCTATGTCTGCCAGCCCGGGACCTGCAATTGTGAATTTACCATCAACCGTAGGTAAGACAAATTTCTATATGTTATATATTACATTTTAATGTAATAGCCGTAATATAATAAAGCATTTAATTGCTGAAGTAATTACTTTGTACACTAAAGACAACTAAATATTTAAATGAAATCTTTGCTAATAATAAAGATGAACTGTGTGTGTTTGTTGGCGTTCTACAGGTCAGACCGTTTAATCTAGAGGCACCAAACTTGGCACTTGTTTTGGAACGTGAAAATGTGCACTTCCGAGTGATTTTTTTTTTGTGAAATTCTAATTAAAATTTTTAATTAATTAAACATTTAGAATTTTAATTAATTATATTAACGATAGATACCAGTTTTAAATATATAGATGACGAGCTTACAGCTGGTCTTCGAAATCGACAAGTTCAAGGTAGGATTACTACATTTGTTTACTAAGCAATAGCTCAGGTGATGATTTAATTTATTAATAGTAGCGGAATAAAATGATTTTCACCTATAATACTTTAACTGAGCTACGCTAACTTAATTTTGGTATCTATTTCACATTCTCCAGGAGGAAAAAGCTTGTAAGGCATAAGAGAGCATACCATAAAAGTATATTTCAGATAGGTGATACGAGCAGTTATATTTACGTTTATCATGTGATAAATACCACATTAGACGACTAGATTCCATAGCAGTTATTCAAAGTACAAATGATATAACCGAACACAAAAACTTTTAATTGTTTGCTTAATTTTTTATGATTATTAATGTATAAAAATTTTATATCTAGTACATTTGTAAAATTTTAAATCTAGCGCATATAAAATAAATTTTGAAAAACCGAAGTAATGGCGATAAACGAAAAATATGTTGGGTTAAAAGCTTATGAGTAAAATAAAAAAAAATCAATTTAAATGAATTGTATGTGAAATGCATTTAAGTCTATATACATAAATTATTCAAGTAGTGAAGAAGATTAAAATAAAACCAAAAATTTTTGTCTGACGACTGGATAAGTTTTTTTTTATTTCTTACTTTTTAATGAAGTATTAAACATCATAAAGAGAGGTTAACTTGTCTTTGTGGATAACATGCTCAGATAACATTTGCATTTATAATTGCTTTGTGGATAACATTTGCATTTTATACAGGGAATTTCTGTTGTTTTTACAATTGTATATTGTTCTGGAAATCGGAGTAATGTTCTACAAGATAGATGACGAATAATTATGTTTTGTTACAGGAATAAACACAAAACGTAGACAGCAAAACACAGCAGAACCGTATACAAGATACTATTCGCAGAAACTGATAACACACAGACGAACAGCAAATCATTATTAAACACCCGCAAACAACCGAATCCCCTCGATTCGCTGAGAATATTTGTTTAACTGATCCCCAGGGCCTTGCTATCAAATCTTCTAGAAGGATCGCTGGATCTTGACTCCTAATAGAGATATAGCCAGAATTCTTCAATTTTCGAGAACCTTTCTTTTTATTACCAAAGCTGGGGGAGGGGGTATATTGATTTGGTAACCATTCAGAACCCATTAAATATATCTGTAAAATTTACCAGTTTGCATTAACCATATCGAATATTCTACTTAAATATAAATGTTTACTTTTTTATACCGAATTGAAGAAAAATAAAGGTTTTCTCTTACTGAAAATCAGTTTTAAAGAAATTTATGTTTGATCGGCTCGTCTTTTAATGACGCAAGATACATTTTCGGCTATGTTGCATAAAAAAATAAAAATAAAACGATTTCTGAATTAAAAATCTATAAACTCTACCGAAATAAAGGTACGTACGTAAGTTGACTGCATTCCTGAAGTATCTTGTCCTTTAAATAATTCTTGCTTTATTTGTTTGCATGAAATGCAGTCCAAACTTGTTTGAAAAATACCTTTGTATACGTTTATCATTGATTGTTTAGGCGAAGAAAAGCATGATCCAACAAGGACCAAAGCACCGGGATATAAAATGGGAATAAAGTAAGCTTTGCAACCATTTGAAATTTATTATTGCTTAATTCTATACTTATTTAGAATGATTAGATACATCATTAGATTACTGGATATTTCTTTTTTGCGAAGGCAACTTATTCTCAAAATATTATTTTAGACTTATTTTCCGTTTTTATCTGCAATTACACTAAAGTACTCAATCTTTATATAGACATGTTTGCTCTTTATAAAATAAAACATTAATTAAATAAAATTCTTTATAAAATAAACATTTAATTTTTATAAATTAAAATAACCGTGGTATTTTAGAAACAATTTTAAAGGAATTTACTAAAGTGCTGTAGCTTTCGTTTTTCAGATCTCTTGCAACATTTGATAAAGCGTCCGATACATTTTGTATTTCAAAGTTCTTATTTTCATATTTCTTGAACTTATGTAATTATAAGATCGTTATTATTATTTATAAATGGTATGGTGATTATTTATAGAAGTAATTTCACTTATCCTTTTCCTAAACAATTTATTAAAAAAATAAATAATTTTTGCGCCACCATGTATTTTCTGGACCATAAGTTGGTATGGTTACACAAGGAAAGCAAAGGACCCAGAACAAAGATCCAATAATCATTCTCAGCTAATTCAGCAATTAACAAGTGCAAAAATATTCACTTCACAAGACAAAGGAATCGATCAATTTTTCATCCACATTATTTACTTTCTTTCTTCCATACATTTTATTGATTATCTCTTTAATGTGGCAAAATCTTAGAAGGAAAAATCTTGAAAAATAAATCATCATTTTAATTTAAAACTCGTTTATCTATTTGTTTGTACACTATATCCAACCCAAAAATTTATTTTAAAATTAAATTACTCGGCAGTAGAGATTTATAGAAGTGTGAAACCAAGGGTATGATTATTTCGAAAGAATTAGAAAAAATAACACAGAAACATCATTTTTGTTATAAATAGTGACAACAGAAGCATTGTCTGCCTTTGAATTAGTGCTTTGAAGTATTTCTCAGGAAAAAGGACCACTACTGAATATTTTATCGCCACACTGCAAGTGTTGAAGATCAACCAGGTACTTCGTGGTTTATATAAAAAAGGACCCAACCATCAGGGACTTGCTGGCTAGGCTGCCAGCTTCCCCGAAGGCAAGTTTATCCCTTACATTTAATAAAATATGGATCGATATATGTGTTGACCCCACCAGATATATGTTGGCTTAAAAGTTCTTTAGATAGAACTATTAGAAATTAATATTGTAGCAGAATGAACCTTGGTGAACACCTGAATGATAAGTGACGCCCAGACATGATATAACTTTTTGGTATAACATGGTATAACTTCGCTTGTCGTGGTATTCAAAAAACTAACCTAATCCACTAAAGTTGTGTCTTCATAGTAATCACTTAGATTAGTGCCTGGGGTGCGTGAGCCTTCCTCACTCTCCTAACACTACGGCACTGATACACGAATATTAAAAAATAAATTCCAAATTTGTTTTAGATGTAAATATCATACATAAAACTTTGAATCAAATTTTGTAGATCTCAATTACATCGGGGTATATTTTAAAAACTCATGGAATAAGCTGGCAAATCATTCTGAGGAGAATGTGTTCAAGTATTAAAAATTCCAACCCATTATTATTATATTTTCTAAAAATTATTAAATATTGTATTCATTAGAAATTAATGGCTTTTAATACTTTCTTTTTTAATAATTACAATAAACAGTTAAAAACTAATACAATAAATAATAAAAGTCATCTTGGTATTTGTTTGGATTTGATTTAGTTAATAGTCCTTACTATATTTGAGATATTTTCTTCGGAATGCAAACAATGCATGCTTTTGTTCTATCATTCAAAATTTTCAATTTTGCATAGATCTTAATAAGACATAGATCAATTGGAATGCCAAAATAAAAAAAAAGAAATGTTGTCATAAAAAAGTAAAATTAAAATGCCTTTTTGAGATATAACAATTGAATGAATAAACTTTCAATTTTTTTTTTTTTTTAATATGCACTATCAATTTTTAAATTTCTTTTTTTCCCCCTACAAATTCTTTTTTTTTGTGCTCATTGTGAAATCTAATATTTTTAAATTATTTATATTTTAGATGATAATACGATGCATTGTAGTTAATTTGTGTTTGAATTCATATATGTAGTGTACTGCATGTACAGAGCTTCCATATTTTTGAATTATCAATATATGACAAAGTAATATTCTTTAAAAATATTAAAGAAATTCATAGAATGTATGATAAAGAATCCCCAAAACAACAAAAATTACTGGAATTTCAGTCATAAAAATTATATTTGTTTCTTTACTTCTGATAATATATATAGTACGTATATGTTGTAATTAGTAATATGTACAAAAGATTTTCAAATTAGGAATGGATTAAATTAACTTCAACATTTCGCTGCTTAATTTTTATATTTACTTACTAACTGGTACATTCGATGTTAATCTCGATAAAAATCTGTATACACTTTATATTAATAAAGCATTTACTTTATAATTGCCACAAAATATTCACTTAAATTTTTTCGCATTCTTTCGTATTGTTAAGCAGAATTTTCAGAACTTATAACATGACAAGATCTATAGTTATCACATTAGATAATCTGTTGGGGCATCAGATGCAAATATCATTCAAAAGAAATATAGAATAAATACCAATAAATCAATAATACCAATGTAGATGCAAATAAATACATTTAAAAACAACTTATATAACTCTGATATTAAAAATACCGATATATGAAATAATAATAATTTAATATTGCAGATTCATGCACTTTTGGAAATTGAATGATAATATTGTAGTTTTGAGTGGGTTTCTGTTGTCTCCTGGCAAACAATATACTCGGATACAATCCTCCACTACCAACCACGCTTTTCCCCAAGCGGGTTTTACCTTTCTTGAGGAATATTTCGAGAATAAAGTCAACCGTGTTTATTGGAAAAGACATAGATTAACTTCTACACTTACCAGATCTTATCCCTTGAGATTATTTTTTATAAGGCGCTTTGAAGGACACGTGCCTGTCAGAAAAACCTTGCGACACTAGACTATTTTGAAATGTTGATCTGTGAGATATGTGCGTCCATTTCTGTTGATGCATGCCAGATAACGATTGAGATTTCATTTTTCGTAAGCATTATCTCTGCTCTGAGACGGCACACATTTTCGATTGATTTTGACGTGATAGTAATGATTGCTTACAAGGAACATTTTATAGCCTTTTGTGTAGACTCCTGTACAGTATACAGAGCCTCTTGTCAGTAACATTTGAATCTACTTTCCTGAAACTTCTGAATTAGATTTTTAGGGTTTTAAAATGAACATTCCACAGTTTCATTATTCAATGGTTTTCTTCTATCTTCGTTGCCGAAGTTTATTATTTTTTTATTAATTAATATTTTTAAATGACAAAATCCTATGTGGGATCTCTGAAAGATGGAAGATTTTTGTCAAAAAGTAAATTATAGTGCAATTCAGAAACTTTTATTTGAAAGAATATGAGTCATATTTGGGATGAATATGAGTCATTTTTAATCTCAAATAAAAAGTTACCATAAAGGCCTACTCCCACTTTGATGTAGCATCTGGGATGATCTGAATGATTCAATTACTGCAGCAAATAATGTTGAACTCTATGATCAGCGCAAAATAGCGAGGTGTCTAAGTATTTGCATCTTCAAGAGGTAGGGCTCTTAATTGGTGTTGGATTCGGAATTGTAAGTCTTGTTATTGCACTAAACGGGAAAGCGAGTGTGCAACACTGAACGTGCGATTTCTCATCCCTATATCTGAGGTATTCCTTTTTAAGATGGAATAAAGAGTAAAAATTCGGGATTGTATTCTGGTTCAGAATGTCTAACCTATATAAATGAACTAACATTATTATAAGCGAAAATTTTATAAAAAAGAAAAAGCAAAACTTTATTTTTAAAGGCATTGCAAACCAAATTAAAACGCATTGTCATTTTTAATGAATTTTTTTACTTTGTTCATTAATACCATAAAAAAAGCATCAATTTCAAGATTTTCCTGCTGTAGTTATTTTGTTCAGATCGCAAGTAGAGAATTCATTTTATTTTGTCTCTAAAGATAAAGATCTTTTTTTTCTCCCTGTGATGTAAAAGTGTATCTTGCCAACTAAGTCATGGTATTTCTTGTATGTTAAATTTGAAAAGCTCAATAAGAGGAATAGCATTTAAAGAAGATAAATTTATTCTTGCAAAGTCCAAATCATCTATGTCTTTTTTGTATTTAGTGCGAAGTTAGAATGGCTAGAATTTTAATCGATTACTGATACTGTTGATGTGGTGGAAAATATTTCGTGAATACATACCTAGTTTTTTTAATGATTCATTTTCTTTTTTTACAAGGCAAACACTCAGAAATTTATTTAATCTGGAAGTTCCTAAGCCTACAATAAACCCACATTAAACTCAAATTTATGGCGTGGAATAGGATATTAAAGATTAATTTTTTGAATTTTAAAAAAAAGATGCTAAAATAAAATAAAAATTTATAAACTCTTACCATGAAATGGAATGTAGAAAAAATAACCGGCAGATATCCTTTCTGGCTAGCAACACAAAGAGTATGTAGCACATATAAAATTTCCTATTTAGCAGGTCATATTTTTAATCTTAAATGTCAGCTCTTGACGTAGAAAGAGAAACCGTTTGGATGCCGTGAAACGAGAAATTAAGGATGCTTAAAATATTGAGTGCAATTTTGATAATTTAATATCCCAACTCCATTTCCTTTTTTGATTACTCAATTCAAAATAATTTTTTTTAATAAATTATACAGAAGGAAAGTATAGTAATAATAAGAGGGAAAGTATAGTAATAATAATAATTTTAAAAGAACGTGCGATATTTATGAATCTTTACATTTCAGATCATCTGAGCTCGAAAGACACAATTTTACTTTCTCGTATACTTAGTATAGAGAACGTAAAATCCTCGTCAAAGGATTCGAACTCGAGATTTTGACAAATCTCCATGTTTTAGACCTCCCCGAGTTAGAAAAACATATTTTTGGAAAATATCTGTATGTGATGAAGATAACTCAAAAATGCTTAGAACTAGACAGATGAAATTTGGTATAAGGTCTTTGCACCAAATATGCAGATTTCTATCAAATTGGAAGCAAACTCTGTTCAGAAGTAATTCGTCTGTTCGAATATAATTTAACACGATAACTATAAACTATAACTATAAAAAGACGAGACCTAGATGAATAAAATTTGGTACATAATTTAGCATCTATAATGTACGCACCTATCAAATTTTGATAATCCAAAATCCAACGACGTGTTGACTGTCTGTCTGTCTATACTTTTAAAAACATGTAAACGTGATAACTCAAAAATGCAATGACTCAAATATATCAAATTTAGTAAGTGATTTTATGATTACAAGTGTAGTTTTTTGTTTCAATCGTCTGAGAAAAACGGGTCTAAAATGCAAATTCGATTTTTTTGACATCATGAACGCATCCCTGGGATTAATCGTCAAAACATTCCCCAAGGATCACATGATAGATGAATCAAAAATGCTAAATTAACACCAAAGGTTAATATTTCACATCTATTGCCATGCCATGCAAGGCATTGTCTTTCCTGACAAGTTTGTTAGGGAATATGTGAAATGGTTTTTGGTAACCACTTCGGCTTGTTGGAATTATGTCTTTCTGTCTGTCTATGAGCACGATAATAGAATAATGCTTTGAGCTAAATAAATGAAATTTCTTACGTGGTCTTAACGTGAAATTTATAGATTTCTATCTAATTTTGGACAAAATCTATTTACAAGTTTATTTGCTGTCTGTCTGAGTACAGACGAACGCAATGACTACAAAACTTAAACAGCTAAGTGGATAAAATTTAATACACATATTTAGCATCTAAAATGTAGATCTACAACAAAATTTCAACTAAATTCATCACAGGGTTGTCTATGAATTCGGTCGGCACTTTCGGATTCATTTACATCAATTG
>JAPMOR010076254.1:547072-602875 GCA_026543865.1 Argiope aurantia | reverse complement strand
TGACCACTCGTGGCTTTAGACACATCATTGGAATGTTTTTAAATTATTTTATATCAAATGCTAATCATAATTGAATTCACGTGAGTGAAGATTCATTTCTTGGTAAACCAGCCATGAATTTTGAACTTGGTCTTCAAAAGCCCCCAAAATGGAAACAAAATTCTAAGTTCATAAGAACATCGATAATGTGTCATTAGATTCATGAATGTTATCTAACATCATGTCGCAATTATCAAAATATTTTTTTATTCAGAACTATAATTTATAATTATATAATTTTATTGAAGAATAATTTATTTAAAATATTTATCAAAATTAGGCTTCCTAAGAAAAGTATCGGATATGGGCCAGGCCCAGCAAATTATAATATTCAAAATGTCACTAATATGGGCAAAGAAAACAGCAAAGCACCAAAAATAGGAAAGGCTGCTAGATTCCACGATAAAACAGGAGTTGTATCTCCAGGTCCTGCCGCCTATACTCGGGAGGAAGGTGATGGATCTATTTATCCTAGAGCACCAGCCTATTCAATGCCACATTCTCAACGAAGTAAAATGAGACCCCCTGGCACTCCAGGTATATATTTTTATGCATTTAAATTTTCTCAGAGAAAAACAAGCAGCTAGAAATAATTATTAAGAAAATTTATAACAGTTATTTCTAGTCTGGATATCTTTTTGTTACGTATTGCAGATCTTTGAATTTTTTTTCCCTAGATGAGTGAGAAAATGTTTATATATTTTACGCTTTTCCTTTGGTAATGTTACAGTTAGAATACGTCTGGTTTTATTTTCTCTTATAAGTTTTTCTTTGAGATTAGCAAAAGAATGTTTGTTTCCAGCTAGAAAAAAAAAATAGCGCTATATATAGAAAACTTAAATTGTTTTTTGTGAATTCCTAAATACTGTCGTTTCTACCATATTATATGCTTTAGGTAAATATTTAATTCTTTAAAAATTCTATTGAAAATAGCAATTATAATAGCATTAGTGGAAAAAGAACTTACAATTTGTTGAAGAAACAAAATTCTACTTTCATTGAAAAAAAGTAACTTTCATGGAAAATCTATGCGATTAAATCATTTTGCAATTGGATCGATAGGGTTTTTATTCCTTTTCAATGTTTGGTAAGAATATTCAAGGCTGTCTCACAGATTTCAGACTCTCCATCAAATTTCAATTATACTTAGTACTTTACAATTTTACGAATCATTATTGATTGATCACATTATGGCTGAAGATAATTTTTAATCATGCATCTTGGAGTTACTAATTTTGCTTATTTTTTATTTGGATTCTACAATTAAGCTTGGATGGTACCCAAGTCATAAATAAACATTATTAAAATTTGAAGTTTTAAAAATTGAAATCTGCTGTCGCAAATTTCAAATTATCACGTGAGAACAATTTTACTTGACTGAATGAACTTCGAGAGCAAAAATTAAATGTCTAAGTTATCGCTCCTTCCATAAAATATATTGATAAATTGAGACAGCAAAATCATTTTGAAAAAATGGATGGAACTTCTCACCTTGATTATTCTGCAAACATATTTTTTACTATAACTGCCAGGTGGTTTTGATTCAGAAATTCATCTGGAAGTTCCAGATTTGGAATATTTTCTCATATTTATGGCTCTTATTAGAAAAAAAAAATCCTACAATTTATGAGCGCTAACAAGTCATAAACTTTATTTTCTGCCTACACATTTTGAGGATTCATAATCCACAAACCAAAACAACATTATGTTCTCACATGATAAAAGCTACATAACATTTACGTATTTAAAGCTATAAGTATTAATATTTAGTTTTCATTCAGCTCCTAATACCTACTCTCTTCCAACGGCGCTTGGACCTGGAAAAACACCTGTTGTTACTGGTCCTTCGTACTCAATAGGAAAAGCAAAGAGGGAGGCTTTTACTTTGAAACCACAGGTAGTATATATAAATTTTGGGAAGTTATATTAGCTTTGTACTTCTAAACAGATATTTAAAAAAATTAATGAAATCGTTAATCGATATATTATGATATTGACATAACGCAATGAAATTTTAGAGTCCTGGCCCTGCTGCCTACCAACTGCCTTCAAGCAATGTTAACATGAAAAAAGCTCCTGCATTTTATATGGGAAGGAAACTACCCCCTAAAGGTGTTACTTCTACCTCGCCGGGTCCAGCTGCCCATGCTGCACACATGGTAGGTACAGTTTTAATCAAATGTATATTTTTTGAGCTAAATTACTGCTTAACTTTAATATCCATGAATAAATTATATTCATTAGTGAATAACTCATTAACTAACTTAACTAATAATTCATTGGGATAATTAAAACTTTATCATCGCTCTTGTCGGAAAAGTGCGATAGTTGTGAATTATAGTGGTAGATAGTTTAGCTGCGACTACATGGTATACATTCACTGATTTGATCCTGCTTTTTACAGTTTAACTAAGTAAAAGCAGAAGTGGTTTATGTCGAATGAAGTAAGCATTAAATTGCTCTAAGTAAAATTATTAGAAATTATCTTGCAAGTCTGTTCAAAATTGCAAATCTGCCAAAATGATTTATTCTAATTCGTCATTTACCTTGCTACCATTTATATAGTTTTCTGAGTATTTATCAAGTTTTGCTCTCTATTTATTTTCTTTAAAAGAATTAAAATTATGCATAAAAAATTGATCAAGCCATATATAGAAGAAAAAAAAGAAGAACGAAAAGCATTATACTATTGTCAGATGATTATCACGAAGTAATTTACGTTCTACATTTATTTCTGGAAAATCACCTTTTATCACTTTTTTCCGTCGCTTTACATTGGTTTAATAACTTAATGACGAAATTTGTTTGTAAGAAACCAACATTCATAAGATTATATATATACACTGGTGTGCAAAACTTAAGCAACAATGCAAATTTTAAGCAGATAGCCATGAAATTTCAGAAAAGGAGTTCTTGCGATCAGTACAATGAACATGTAATTCAAGAGAAAGGTCATACGTATGCAAATATCAGGAACAAAACGTCACAGGCGACATGAGCGTACGCAAAACACGTGCGGAAGGCGCGCTTAGCTCAACACTACAATAAAAGAAAGGACGGAGACGCAATTAAAGACATTCGCTGCAAGTGCACGTGAGTTAATTCGTGAAATATGGCTAGCAGAAATCACCTGGACGATTTCACACGTGGAAGAATGATCGGAAAGCTGGAGGAGGGGCGTAGTGTGACCACTGTAGCTGAAGAGTTCGGAATCAACAAAAGTGTCGTTGGAAAGCCTTCCAAACACAGGTACAGCTGTGAGAAAGGTTGGTGGTGGCCGCCCCAGGAAAACAACTGCAGTGGATGACCGACATATCGTCCTGCAGGCGAAAAGAACCCGAAACCAGTCAGCAAGCGCCATTGCTCAGCAACTGTGTGCAGCAACGGGGCGACAAGTGTCGCGTTTTACTGTGTCCAGACGCCTTCACAAAGGTGGCCTATTCGCCCGCCGTCCTGAACGCTGCATCCCTTTGTCAGTTTCCCACCGGCGGCACCGTTTAGAGTGGTGCAGGGAGCATAAAAACTGGACATCTCATCAATGGAGTCGTGTCCTCTTTACAGATGAGAGTCGTTTTAGTGCCACAAGCTATTCCCAACACCAGTTGATTTGGAGAGAGGTCGGGACACGGTTTCATCCCAGTAACATCACGGAAAGAGACCGTTTCGGTGGTCCTGGAGTTATCGTCTGGGGAGGCATTATGATGAACGGGCGGACTGAGCACGTTTTCGACAGATTCTGTAATTGGAGATCGCTATTGTCAGGAGGTGATCCTTCCCCATGTGCGTCTGTTCCGAGGTGCCATTGGATCAGACTTCGTTTTTATGGATGACAATGCATGGCCACACAGGACTCATGCTGTTGAGGAGCTCCTGGAAAGTGAAGATATCACTCGAATGGATTGGCCGGAGTGCTCCCCTGATTTAAATCCGATAGAACATGTGTGGGATGCTTTGGGGAGACGCCTTGTGGCACGATTACATCCTCCTGGGAACACCCGACAGCTTAAACAGATGCTGATTGAGGAATGGGCACTCTTACCTCAAGAACTGCTGGACAATCTGGTGCTGAGTATGTGAAGACGGTGCGAAGCAACCATTGCAGTAAGGGGAGGGCATATCCCATACTAAGGAACATCTGCTTGCTGTTCTTCCTCTTAGACAGACAATCATGTGTAACGATACTATGAGTTCAATAAAGCCTTTTTCTTTGTTTGATTCCATACTGTATGCATTGTATTCATTTCTGCGCAACTATGCTTTCGTCATTCTTTCAAAACAAAATGCTGTATCTCATTTCTGAATTTCATGTCTCTCAGATGATTTCTCGTGAAGTTATGGCAAAAAACATACCTGTTGCTTAAGTTTTGCACACCAGTGTATATATATATATTTGAAAAAAATGAAATTGATTTAATTTTTTTCCAAATAATTAAAAATTTGCTCCCTTGCATTTTGTGTATGTGTGTATGTGTTAATTTATAAATTGGTATGGACTTAGGAACATCTAAAATGTTTCAAATATTCAGATTGAACTCCTCAAAATAGAAAATTAGTATCTGTTTGTTCGAATTGTATTATTTTTCTTATGGAATATTTTCGCATGAATTTTTTACAAGTGGTCATTACTAGACCACACTTTCAGTTTTCAAACAATATTTCTAATACCACAAAAAAAAAAAAAAAAAAAAAAAAAAAAGTAAAACCGAAAAGAAATTTATTGAAGATTATTAGAGGAATCATAATTTAATGATAATTCAAAGAAGGAGAGCCGGCTCAGAATCGATATTAATCCAGAAATATGGAATTTGAAAGAGAGAGGTAGATATCGAGGGGCTTATATTGTAGGCCTCTTCAATGGTATTCTGATGAAAATTAATGACTGTACAGCTTCTTCTTACGTACAGCCGACCACCCCATTGCCACAAAACTAAGCAGAATCGACAGGATTTTTTTTTTGTGTGTGGCTGATTGCAATTTTTACCACATCCCATCCATAACATATAATTCGCAGTTTCCTGTATGTGGTCAATACTAGAACAACACTTTCAGTTTTCAAACAATATTTCTATAATCCACAAGAAAAAAAAAAGTAAAATCGAAAAGAAATTTATTGGGTGTTATTATAGGATTCAGAATTTAATGATAATTCGAAAAAGGAGAGCCGTCTGAGAATCGACATTAATCTAGAAGTAGGAAATTTGAAATGTTGATCAGTTAAATATCGAGATATATGATAAAGATAGATATCGGGAGTCTTATAACCTAGGCCTCTTCAAAGTTTGTCTGATGAAAATTAATGACCGTTCAGTAGGGTGGAACAAAAATGGCCTTAAAAAACGTTTTTTAGATTTTAGTTTGGTAATAGTGCGGAAAATTTACCTTTTAGATTCGAAAACATTTTTTAAAAATTTGGTTGAAATATTACATTATCTTGAGGTGCCGCAAAAAACTTGAAATTTGTAAAAAAACTGAAAAAATAGAAATTTTTAAAATGGGCCTTTAAAAAATTTTTTTAGATTTTAGTTTAGTAATTGTGAGGAAAAATTAGCTTTTAGGTTCAAAAAGAATAAAAGAAAATTTGTTTGAAATACAACAATATCTCGAGTGTCGCATAGAGCTCAAAGTTTGTAAAAAAAATTGAAAAATTATAAACTTTGATAAAATATTTTTATAAATTTTTCATTCATATAATGTTAAAAAAGATGATTTTAAATACATATATAAGCATTACAACTGGAAAAAAATTATTAATTACAAAGTATAATTATAACAAAAATATTTTTAACGTCAAATTTTGCGTTTCTTACTTCTGTATCCTTAATGATTACAGAAGTTACAACTGCAAAATGTTCTTTTCTACTTCACTGCTACATTAAACTTTATTTTTAATTAAATGTTGGCATATTCACACGCGAGTCAATTTTTGCTTTTATGAGTCCTGCTCTTGTGATTGAACCACAGTTATTTTGAGGCCACCAATTTCACAGCTCTTTCCACTATTTGCATGTGACAAGGAAGCCTCGGAAAGTCGATAACCGAGTACCCTATACTATTTGGTTCAGCTTCAGATGCCTTCTGTATAAAGTCTTTGAGAGAGTCACTGAAAACATGTTTTAACAAGGAGGTTCAGTTACGTCATTTTCAAGTCATGTGATCATGTCGATGTAATCTTTTGCATCGAAGTTTATCTTTGGAACATTAAAACTCCTGCCTCTGTCTTTACTTTCTGTTCTTGCTTTTAAAACACGTCGTATCATATCGATGTAATCTTTTGCATCGAAGTTTATCTTTGGAACATTAAAACTCCTGCCTCTGTCTTTACTTTCTGTTCTTGCTTTTAAAACACGTCGTAAATCAAGTTTTCTTTGAATTGTACGTTCATTACTTAGTATGGACAAAAGGATATTCTCTGAAGCAGCAAAGTACCAATTTCTTTGAATAATCTGGTCTATAACGTTCTTGGGATCGTCAGAAAGATAGCCTGAATATGAGATAAGAATAAAAAGACATCTGGAACCATAAGTACATGAAAGTTTTAACTTAATACGTGGTAGTTTTATCCCTTCTTGTCTATTTGATGGTTCTGGTCGGTTTGCCTATTTTTGTAAAGAACACTGTTGTTCTTCAGAGTTGCCATTGTCGCCTGTATTCGTTTCTGATGCACTAGTATTTTTTGTCTGTTTTTAATTAAACTTAATTTTTCTCTGCTGTTCCTTTCTCTTTTTTGCTTCTTTCTTCCACAAAGCGCTAGTGGTAGCAATATCAATATTACCTATAACCATTTTCCTGTTAGAGCATTGATCATTTAGAAACTTTTATTCTATAACAGGCACGCTTCCTTAATTTCTTTCAGGTTGGAATCAAACTTTTCTGAACATTAATAAATTCCTGTATTTAGCATGATAAGCTTTTATTATTTATGAAATTCTTTTGCTAGAAGCAACGGGAATAGAAACTGTTGATTATATTTGTTCTATTATGGGAACTAAAGTGTCACATATTTCGTTTACAGAAGGATTCTTCTCTGCTGCAATTTTGAGGTTATGTCTAATATAACAGTAGCACTAGATTCGTATGAAGTGAGTTCAGCTTCAAGCAAATCACTAAATTTCCCAAAAATATAAGGCTCCGGCATTTATCTTGTTTTCACTAATTTAGACTGAGCCATTTTTAATCACAGCAAAGCACACGAGTGCACAAACTAACAGATTAGTTATGTTAATCAGTTACACAATAGACCGAGCGGCGACGCAAACTCAACTGAACTCGGCAAAGCTACTGATTTGAAACCAGACCTGTCCTTGTCACCGGACGCAGACAAATCTCCGATTTACCTCAATAAAAACCGCTCCGGTGACGACTCATTGCCATGTCAGTGCAATAATAAAACTGTTCATAATACAATGTTATGTTTCTATTCATATGCCTATTTAAAACTTTTTATTTCATAATCAAGGCACGCAAAAATCCTTGCAAAAGTTGCAAAAAGTGTATTTTTATGAAACTGGAACGTCCTTGCGACACCTCAAGATGTACTTCAATATTTTTTTATATTTTTTATTTATCTTATTTTTACCAAAAAGTAACTTTTCCGCGCTATTACAAATTAAAAATCAAAAGCTGATTGTTTCTTTAAAAAAACTTTAAAATGCATCAACAATTTCAATTTTTTGAAATTTTAACTTTTTTGCGACACTTCAAGACCTACTTCAATAATTTTCATATTTATAATTTATTTTATCTTCACCGAAAGGCAACTCTTCCGTACTATTACAAATTAAAAATCAAAAACTGATTCATTCCACTCTACTATCCAGCTTCTTCTTTTTCTTACGTATAGCCAATCACCCCACCGCCACTAAACAAACCAGTATCAACAGTATTTTTTTTTGGGGGGGGGGGCAATTGCTGTTTTTAGTATTACCCATCCATGACATATAATTCGCAGTTTCCTGTATTTATACAATTTATATAATAGATTTGTTTGACAGCAGCAAATTATTCCGTTAATTTTTTTATTTAATTAATTTAACTTAGTATTTTTTATAAATATTGTATTTATTCAGATTTTATCTGAGTTTATATTTCTTTTCCAGGTAAAATATGATAAGCAAAGTACTCCAAGAATCACTTTTGGTATACGTCATACTCCATACAAAGCTCTTCCAGGATTTGCAGCAGAGAATTAACTTGGATTGGAACTATCTCATAAAATGAAATCAACATAGCAAAATGAGTTTAATTCCATCAATAATTCATAATTTTGTACTCAAATCAGTAAATAAGTCCTAGAATCAATCACAAATTTCAAATAAAGGTTTTAATATTTAATGTCTTATTTAACTCATCAGCCTACTTGATGCAGAGTCAGAATCGTCCTGATAACTGGAGGTATTTCATATAACATCACAATTACATTACTAATAAAACTATATATGTTAACATCTAATGTTGTTGTGTATCCTTTGCGGATATTTTTAGTATTAAAACGAAATTGGCTGCATAATACAATAGAGAAAGATGAATACCATACGAAAAACTTTTTCTTTCAAATTTACTTGAAAAATAAATGCATAAGGGAAGTTTAATTTCTATTGAATGTACCTTTACATAGCATTTGCAAAAGCATCAGTATCAACAATTAACCGCGTTAATTTGGACAGTGTAAAAATATCTTCTCAATTATTCCTTATTATTTGAAAAGCTGTTGTAATGTTGCATATAAATAATAGGTTAATTCTCTGCAGAATTTTCAAAAAAATTGCACATAAATGATAATTAAAAATATACACTCCATAGTCAAATGTATACGACCAATTTCAGATTTATGCATTTCTTAACAAATATTGAAAAAAGATAGATGAACTGTTCTTTGATTTCGACAGAGAGAAATATGTACTAAAACTTGAAAAAATGTACTTGAGAATATTTAGGAAACCTGTCATAAATTGATGAAGAATGATGATGATGATTTGAAACTTTCAATAGTAGTCTTATTTGCTATAGGCAATAATTACACATATTTTCTTAACATTATTTTTATAAAAACTTTTTTTTTTTTTTTTTTGCTTAGCAGATGCAGAATTTTAAATCAAATTTTAAGAAACCTGCAGAATATATATGGTAAAAGCATTATATTAAAATTTCTACTAAATTTTATAAATATTCAAAAAAATCTGAATATTTTTAGAGAATAATTTTTAACTACACATGCTCGAAATATGACATATTTTTCCTTTCATGATTTCAGTCGGTTATATAGAATGACTTATTATCTTATGTATAGATTAGAGTATCTATATATTTAACTTATTATCTGTTCTCTAATGTCCTGTTACTTTTTATTATAATCTTAAATTTTCCTTTTAACTTACATTTTATTCATGACAATAACAGTTATTACTCATTGTTAGAGGATTACGATTTTTTACTAATTTGATATTAGAAAGATAGAATTATCAACTATTCGTCCTCGAGATTTTAATGATTTCCAACATTTCAGTTCTTCCTAAGGCCAAAAAACAGATTTTTAAACCTATGTCTTCTATTAATACTTTAACTGAAAAACAGATCTAACTAGATCCTTGAAACTTATTGTGTAATTATGTATCCAATTTTGGACGTAATCCTTCAAACCTCACCGGTAGCTGTCTCCCCAAAATTTTCTCAGACTAACTTTCTCAGACAAAACTTTCTAGTAAACTTGTCATGTCAGAGAACGCGTATATGGCATTGGCATACAATAGTTATGAAACATTAACTTTTGGCATGAATTTAGCATTTTTACTGAATCCATCGTGTTATCCTTGGCGATTTTTTTGCTAGTAATTCCTGGTGTACGTTAATAGTATCCAAAAATCAAATTTGTGTTTTAGACGCTTTTTTTCTCAACCGATTGAAACAAGCATTTGACACAAAACGACATTTGTATCCACAAAATCCCAATCAAATTTAATATATTTAAGTCATTGCGTTTTTGAATTATTACGTTTACATGTACCTGAATGCACAGACCGACAGACAGTCAACGCATAGTATTTGGTTCAAAATGTGAAAGGTATATACAATATAGATGTTAAATTTGTGTACCAAATTTTATCTATCTAGTTCTCTTCGTTTTGTAATGTTTCGAACAGCCAGACAGACGGATTTCTTCTGAACAAATTTTACTTAAAATGTGACAGGAATCTGGAAATTTGGTGTAAAGACCCTATACCAAGTTTCAACAGTCTAGCTCAAAGCGTTTTTGCGTTATCTTTGTCGCAGACAGAGAGACGCACATTTTCCAAAAATATGTTTTGTGAACTCCAGGAAGTCTAAAACTGGAAGATTCGTCAAAATCTCGAATTTGTTGACGATTATTATACTTTCTCGATACAACCTATACGAGAAAGTAAAAAATCGATCGATTTGACTGATCCTGTGCTCATGCATACGATAACTCAAAAACGCAAGAAACTAAATGTCTACATTTAGTAATTTAAAAAATTACTAAATGTGTACATTTTAGTAATGAATTCTAAATCGGTCTCAAATTTTGGTTTAAATCATTGAAGTGGAAAATGTATTATTTATGGGTTATTGCATTATTTATGGTAAAATAACCTGGTGCAAGTGAATAAGATGTCGCATTTTTATCGAGTATTCTTTGTCTCTCAACTAAAATATCATCATGATTTATAAAAAATTAAGTTTTTATTTTCATCCACTATTTTGATCGCATATTGCTAAAATTATTTGGAAAATTGAACAGTTTGGAAAAGAATCCTGATTTTATTCATCCAATTGTTACTTACTCGGTAATGAATTTGCAAGTTTTCCTTATTAATAAATCATTATAATAATTAATAATAATTAAAATAATAAATATAATTTTAATATTACTAACTTATTATTAATTAACTAATTAAATTATTATTAATAATTAAATTTATACAGTAATAATTATTAATAATTAAAGTAAAATTAACAGACAATTATTGTCGGCACTCTTTTTGAAATATGCATGCTAAGAATTGCTTTGCTGCAGCCAAATTAAATAAATTCACTAAGAATCACTGCGGTAAGTAAACTGTGTAATTATAAATTAGATTTATTTAACAGTAAACTATCTGTCTTTTGGTATATAATTTATTATGCTGCAATTATTTTACGAATGAAATTTTTCCGACGGCAAATGAAGAGGGGGAAAAAAAATGCATAAACAGTGGAGCTTCATTCAAGGAGCATAATCCCCGAATCTTACTTATAACATGAAACATTCGTTAAGTGAAATAATTTTTTCCACAGGAGTGCATATAAAATGGAATAATTCGTTTCTTTAAAACAAACAAACAAACAAAAAAACACTGAACAAATTTATAATAATGCAATTTATTTTTTAAATCTATGCTTTTATTTACAAGAAATTTGTATAAAGACATTTGTTTTTGGCTATACTTCGGCATTCGGTGAAAATGACATTCGGCACAGCACTGTCATTAAATGAATTTATAGCGCGCACAGTTCCTACCTTATTAGGTTGATGCCATTCAAGGCACGATGGAGTAATTTTACATGATTTTTGCATCTGTCTCATTTTATTAGAAGTTTATTATTCTGTTTTATTTATTATTTTCTCCTCTGCAGCATTTTGCTGTGACACAGAATTCAGCCCCGTAGCTCTGGCTACGTTCTTGCACCAGCTCATCGATGTTACTATTTATCTCTAGCCCTATATTCTTTACCAGAAACATAATCTCGTGGATTAAGGCTCCAGGGACATTTCCTTAAACCCATTTGAGTCACGTTTGGCAATGTTATTAGGCCAAAGATTTTTCCCATGTTGATATAATAGTTCTCTGCAAACAATATTGATACAAGCCAATACAGCATATGACGCTATTGCGTGTCCTCACACTCTTTCTACGAAACATCATTCGTCAAGCAAATAACTTTTTTTTACATTTTGTTTTGCTAATTATGCGAAAAGCTCATTAAGCTAGGTTCGACTGAAATTTTTTTCTCAATCAAAATGTGAAACTATGGCACTTACCAATCTTTTTTTTTTTTTTTTTCTTCACGACTCAATTAACCATATGCTTTACAGTTACAGTACTACATTTTAAGAAATGAAAATATCAACAAACAACTTCTAAAACAAGAGCAAAAGAAACAGACATGATTCTGCTTGTCATGTCACGTGTCTCCTCGTTACTTGTTATGCGAAATATCGTCTTTCTTTTATATATATATACTCGTTAAACGAGGTTTGACTGCATGTGATATAGTAGTTTTTTTTAGGTACACTAAACATGTTTAATGAAGTACGCAATAAATTTGTTAAATATATTAGTAACTAAATTTTTCAGATTTTTACATTCAGTATTATAATTATGCAATCCGGGAATGTAATTTTTTTTATCTCCTTCAATTTCTCTTTCAGTGAATTTTCACCACAAAAATTATATAATTGAAAATGTATCAAAATTTTGAATAGACTTTGGATAAAAGTCTAATAAAACGGTGACTAAAGCAGTTCTTCTTAAAATATCCGGGTGATATTCATCAATAGCAGTACATTAAGAAAAACCAATGCATGCAATTGCGAAAAATCACTTTTTTAGGGGATGGTGGTAGTAGAATATTAACTTGCAATATCTCCATGGGAAAAAAGTATTTAACGATAAGAACGAGTGCCCAAAAATGGAGATTTCAAATTCAAAAACAATATTTTCAATAAAATGCGTTGTTTTTTTGTCTAAATAGCCATATACAAATAAATACACGGAGAAGCTAATGTTTAAGTAGTTCATTTTTCACATGTGAATTTTTCATATCTTATTAAGCATTAAATAAATGAGAAAGTTTTTAAATATTTTCTCCGACCTACTTAAATAAAATTTACAAAACTTCTTAAAAAAAAATTTAACTCACATTTCATCTTTTCTGTCTTTTATTTTGTTCAGTAGCAAATATTTGTTCGTGCTTATTAGCCTCAGACTGGGAGCACGTCTGAATTCCTGCTCGTTGTGCAATCCTTATTTAAAAATTCTTTTAGCTAGATAAATATGCTAAAAAAGAAAAAGATTTTTTGGTAAAAATATCGAATATATTTTATTATTTATTTTATACTAGCCGCCTTTGGCGATCAGCCGGTTCGCCAGTATTACCGCTCGCTACAATTTTCAATTAAATATTTTAAGTTACTGGTCTCTTAATAGATTCTCAAACAAAACATTTTTAATCTTCAAATTTTGATAGTCCTACCAAACTTATATTGCTTAGATCGTTTCGTTCAATTTACTATATATATTTTGCTAATTTGTTGTCACTTCCGGTAAAACTTCAACTTTAATTTAAAGTGGAAATGATGAAATTGCAATTAATATAAAGACATTTTTTAATAAAACCAAGCGTTTTATTTTATTTATCATCTTTATTGTTATTTATTTATTATTATTATTATTGAATATGAGTATTGCTAACAGAATCGCTCGGTATTTAAGTATTATGTGAATTACAAAATATATTTCATAATTTATGTAATATCTCAAAGAATAATTCAACAAAAATTTCTGAGATTCAGTATAAAATTCAGTTTTTAGTTTTGCTTTCAAAACGATCGAAATGAAATCAATAATAATATTTTGTTCCGGCCTATAAATATATTTAAAAAATTATGAAGTCTAAATTTAATGCAGTAAGGTACGATATTATGAGAAATATTCTGGACACACCAAATTTTAAATAAATGAATGAATGTTTCTATTTTCCATGATCAACTAAGACTTATTTATGAAGTTTTGAATGTTAAAAATTTAGAAAAACTCAACATTTTCATAATCTTAGGCCAATTAATCTTGAGGAACCTGTGCGCTGATTGGCGTATTTTCTTTGAAACGATCGATGGAAAATCTAAAATTATCCTTTTTTTTTTATTGAATAGTGATATTCAAATTTTCATAAATCAGTCAGTTTAAGTGATTGATTTAGTTGATTGGAAATTAACTCTTTTTATTTAAAATATTAGTGTTTCAAGAACATTTTGTTAATTGTGAATTCCACAGCAGAAGCTTTATGTAAAATCAAAAATTTGTTATTTATTAAAGCATTTATTGAATCAAGTTACATAAAATATAATCATTTTCTATTTAGACCATTTTAGCAGATCTGAGTCTTACTAAAGGTTTACAAATTATCTGTGTGGCCCTGATTTGAATGGATATCCTGTTCATATTAAACAAAACTTGCCTTAAAATAAAACTGATTTATTGGGTTAATAATATAGAGAGTGTGAAAGATCATAAAATAATTTTTCTTGAATTTATTTTTTAGAAAAAATATTTCTTATTTGTTTCATTTCCTACCGAACACTTGCCAGACACTTGCCGAAAATTATATTTTTGCAGATTTCATTTCCAAAAAGATTTAATTTATTTTCAACTAGCCGCCTTTGGCGACCACCTGGTTCGCCAGTATTACCGCTCGCTACAATTTTCAATTAAATATTTTAAGTAACTGGTCTCTTAAAGGATTCTCAAACAAAACATTTTTAATCTTCAAATTTTGATAGTCATACCAAACTTATATTGTTTAGATCGTTTCGTTCAATTTACTATATATATATTTTGCTAATTTGTTGCCATTTCCGGTAAAACTTCAACTTTAATTAAAAATGTAAATGACGAAATTGCAATTAATATTAAGATATTTTTTAATGAAACCAAGAGCTTTATTTTATTTATCATCTTTATTGTTATTTATTTATTATTATTATTATTGAATATGAGTATTGCAAACAGAATTGCTCGGTATTTAAGTCTTATGTTAACTACAAAATATTTTTCATAGTTTATGTAATATCTCAAACAATACTTCAACAAAAATTTTTGAGATTCAGTATAAAATTTAGTTTTTAGTTTTGCTTTCAAAAGGATTGAAATGAAATCAATAATAATATTTTGTTCTTGTTTATAAATATATTTCAAAAATTATGAAGTCTAAATTTAATGCAGTAAGGTATCATATTCTGATAAATATTCTGGACACACCAAATTTTAAATAAATGAATGAATGTTTCTATTTTCCACGATCAACTAAGACTTATTTATGAAGTTTTAAATGTTAAAAATTTAGAAAAACTCACCATTTTCATAATCTTAGGCCAATTAATCTTGAGAAACCTGCGCGCTTATTGGCGTATTTTCTTTGAAACGATCGATGAAAAATCTAAAATTATCCTTTTTTTATTGAATAGTGATATTCAAATCTTCATAAATCAGTCAGTTTAAGTGATTTGAAATTAACTCTTAAAAGTCAGTGATTTAGTTGATTGAAAATTAACTCTATGACCATCATAAAATCTGTGCTTTCTCTTGTGGTGTATGCATTCTCCTTAATATCCGATCGAATAAAGCATCACAAACAAAAGTACTACATAGAAAAAACACATAAAAAGTAAACATAACATTTCAATAGTTGCTAAAAACAAAAGAGAGAAAAATGCAATTAATAAGCAGACGATATTTAGAAAAGTACAGATATTTAGACTGGAAAATGAAATTATCTGAAATTAAAAACACGCGCAGACGATATTTACAAAAGTAAAAATATTCAAACCTGAAAAGGAAAATATATGAGTTATTCCATCAATAAATGCCATAAGTTTGTTTACATCTTCATTATTTTATGAGTCATTAAATATCAAAATGGATCCGGGACTGAATAAACACCCTGTATAGAGAGTATAAAAGATCATAAAATAATTTTTCTTGAATTTATTTTTCAGAAAAAATAATATTTCATATTTGTTTCATTTCCTACAAACGCGTGCCAAAAATTATATTTTTGCAGATTTCATTTCCAAAAAGATTTAATTTATTTTCAGTTGGAGCTTTAATCAGTGTGATGGCAACACTTTGAAAAAAGCTATTTTTTTCTCAGGAATGCGAAACGTGCTTAATCCTCATTTTTATTTTTGACGAAAAAAATTATTGAAAAACATAGTTAAAATATTTATTTAAAAATTCATTAAAAATAGAAATTTAATTTTAAGATTAAAACAGTAGTATCATTTAAAAGATAAATTTTTTATCTTTAACTTCATGTAAAAATCTTTTTTGTGCGGTAATATTTTCGGCAGTTATAGCAGAAACACGTCAAAATTTCGCTTAATTTTTAAATAAATAAAATTCTAGTTAAAAATTCGAAAAAATAACCCCCAGGTGCACATTCCCGGCCTCCAAGGTATACACGTGCCAAATTTGGTAGCTGTAGGTTGAATGGTCTGGTCTGTAGAGCGCCAACACACACACACACACACACACACATTGAGCTTTATTATAAGTATAGATATAGATTGGAGCTTTAATCAATGTGATGGCAGCACTTAGAAAAAAGCTATTTTTTCCCAAGAATGCGAAACGTGCTCGTGCAGCTTAAATTTTATTTTTATTTTGTAAGAAAAAAAATTGTTGAAAAATATAGTTAAAATATTTATTTAAAAATTCATTAAAAATAGAAATTTAATTTTAAGGTTAAAACATTGGTATCATTTAAAAAGATAAATTTTTGATCTTTAACTTCATGTAAAAATCTTTTTTGTGCGCTAATATTTTCGGAAGTTGTAGCAGAAACATACCAAAATTTCGCTTAGTTTTTAAATAAATAAAATTCTAATTAAAAATTCAAAAAATAACCCCCAGGTGCACATTCCCGGCCTTCAAGGTATACACGTGCCAAATTTGGTAGCTGTAGGTTGAATGGTCTGGCCTGTAGAGCGCAAGGACACACACACACACTGAGCTTTATTATAAGTATAGATTTCTGAAAAACTTCTTTTATAAAACTAATTGAATTTAGTTTACGCATTCATTTTATATAGACTGTACTATAAGAGCATGCAACTATTTAGCATTATACGCTATCTAGGGATAATCGATACAAAATGAAATGCGTTCTTTGTCAAAAATGTATTATCACTTTACAGTCAGTGCATGGCAATTCCATTAATGACGAAGCAGGAACTGGAAACTTTCATGGTTTTATTTTTACACATATATGGACATTTTAAAACTACAACACAACACAAAAATAAGAGAGTACACGGTGCCACATTGGCGTCTGAATTATTTCCCATTAAGGAATACAGATCCCCCCCTTTCTCCATCAGAGGGAATAAAAACTAACACCCACGCCCGGGGTGAAGATCTTCATAAAATTGTTACTGTAGTTACAATAAGGCAATAAATTCACAATAATACAAATATAATTCTAATTATTAATTCTCATTATATATAAACTAAAACAAATAACAGCAACATTAATACACTTAACTTTCAGAGGGTAAAATTGCTATATCACGAACATTTCGTTTTAGGACATTACCATTTGCTAATTTAATATTAACTATCTAATTTGGTTGTAACTATTGTGGAAAAGTTCAGTGATTCTTCCTAACAACCACTTTGTTCCACGTAAATTACTCCTGAATGGATTTCGATCAAAATTTTGTAGAAAATAAAATTGGCGTGAATACCATGAATTAAATTTCATCTGTCGAGCTCAAAGCGCTATTGAGTTATTGCATTCCAGGACGGATAAATTGACAGAGAAACTTTACACTTTTTTTTTTTTTTTATCATTGAGGTCTAAAACGAAGAGATTCATTACAATCTCGAGTCAAATTTTTAAAGATTATAATACTCACTCTATATTTCGTATATGAGAAAGTAATAAATAAATAAAAACTTCATTGTTTTTTTTAAATGTTGGCTATTTGCTTATTGCTAGTCTTTAACACCTGATTTCGTAGGATTTTGTTTATGTTTGTGATGTACAAAGAACTATATTTTAGGTGCTTCCTATAAAATCTTATTATCCAATTCTTTACTCTTTTTTACTTACCTGTACTCAACTAGTCATACAGACTTCCTGAGAATGGATTCCGTTCAAAATTTCATAGAAATCTTCAAATTTAGTATCAAAACCACGCACCAAATTTTGTGCGTGTAGCTCAAATCGTTTTTCTGTTATTATGTTCTAAAAACATGTTTTCGAACTCGGGAAGATTTGAAACGTAGACAGTAATCAAAATATTGGCTTTCAATTTTATTTTATTTTATTGATTTATTTGAGAATTATAATTCTATGTACTATCTACATGTATATAATTTGGTACATGGTTTTTATACTAATTTTGAAGCTTTCTATCAACGAATTTGAACGAAATCCATTCTCAGGAAGTCTATATGGCTCTTTGAGTATAATTGAACACGATTAAGTACAAAAAGTAGAGAGACAGATAATAAGGTTTTATAGAAAGCACCTAAAATATAGTTGCATATCATATTTTAAATGATATCTAAATGCGATAGCTTAAATCACAACAATTTAAATAAATGAAACTAGGTAGGTAATTTTGTTACTAAAATTGCAATCCTGTTCTTCTGTTATATTTGCGACTCGGGTTCCAATCGGGGGGGGGGGGGGGAGAAACCTTTCCTAAAATACACACGCAGTTTGCATTAAGAAGCACAGTATTCTCACTTACGGGAATCTGAAAATAAAAGTTTGGACACTCGTGATATATACGACCTTTATTAAGGTCCATTTTTGTGGTAGGAGAAGGGACGATAACATCATTATTAGAAAGTATACGAAAATGTTTCAGGGAGACTACTTCTGTTAACGTTAAGTTTAGATGAGATTTTTTATTGCGAATTTAAAAAATATTTTAATTAGTATGAATATTAGAGTGAAGATGGGCAAAATTCTTCGAAGAAAATATCATTTAAATGATGTGGAAGTTCAAGAAATCGCACTGCTTGAAAACCACCGATAAGACTTTAAATTAATACTTTAAATTAAATTTTATGCAAATATTTGTCTCTTCAGAAAAAAAAAAATGTCACTTTCCATTTAACAGGTTATGAAGATAAAATTTACGAAGATGCGAATTTTCTTAATTTTCTCATCTTTGGTTTTTAAAAATTTCAATTAGTAAATCGGAAGGCGGGACAAATTTTGTTTATTAAGCAATAAAAATATATATTTTTTTTAAATCAGCTCTTCCGTCATTTTTTTCAACAACTTTATAAAAGTAGAGCTACGAGGATGAAAGAAGATATGAGAGAATGTAACCAGCATCAGTATGCTCAAGAGTTGTCACAAGCAATGCTTAGAAAATTTAAAGAATATTCGTACTTCTTTTTCAAAAAGTTGGTGCATGACAACATATTAAACTTGATTAGATATTATTTTGAAAATTTTTTCCCAACTAAAACAAATAGCAGTGAATATGTACGAAAATAAATGTATTTAATAAAATCACTGTTTTGGCACTCGATAGCTCAGTTTTTAGAAAACTCAATCACATATAAATGAAACACAAACTCTTGGACTGTATCTCCATTCCTTTATTCTCAACACATCCTCTCTCTCGAATTCACACATACACTCAAAAAGTTATGATTTCACCACTTGGTGGCGCTACAAAATTAGTAGGCGGAGCGTTCTGCTGACTTACTGGCGCCAACAATCAATCACTAAGAGCCTGAAAATAAATACAATGACTGAGGCAATAAAAAGTATTACTGTAACATTAAAATCTTGAAAAATTAAAGAATTGACTGGAAATAAAATTGATTTAACTTAAAGGTACAGGTGAACACGATAATTTCAAAATATAAAAAGCTAGATAGATAAAATGTGATACAAGGATGTAGCACCTAAAATATAGATCCGTATCATATTTTGATCCGAATCCATTAAGGAATTAACTATCTGTCTTTACTTTAATATACATATAAATGCAATAAGTATAAATAAATTAAATTTGGTAGGTTATTTTATTACTAAAACGAATTCTGATTTCAATCGTTAGAAGAAATTATCTCCAAAAATGCATGTACGGTTTTTCATTACTCTCATATACAGAACTCTGAAAATAAAAATCTGAGCTTTCGTGATATTTATGACCTTTCATGTTACAATTAATGTCTATCAAAATTACTCAAGAGGACAGATTTATATAGATCGAAAATATAATTAATTTAGTTGATTAACATAGTGTTGGTATCAAGGAATTTTTCCATTATGGAAACTGAGATTTTTCAAAATTTTTGGCCCAATATGCCTTTATATATATGAGAGTGTAAAATTCCCTTCCAAAATTTTCAGTAGCTCTTGAGTTATAAATTAATTTTGTTTGCTTAAATTATGTAATAATTAAGTAATAGTTAATATTACTATATGTTACCTGCTTTAAAATCTTATATAAAGATAATTTTTAAATTAAAGTTATTTTTCTGAAATTGTTAATCCATTATAGACTTTGTACATAGGAAATTTTATTTTGCATAAAAATGCATTTTAACACAAATTTGTAGTTTAATCCTTTTACAACTATCCTAGTCATAACTTCAGGGTTAAATTTATTAAAATATTTGATGTGTTTAAACTACATATTTATTCTTTATTTACAATCTATATGCACGTATGATATTTTGCATTACCAGTTTCACTTACAATTAATTGGCTTTAAATATCTCTTTGGAATCAATGTTAAAAATTTTTAACTTGTACATAATAAAAAACAATGAAATACTTAATTAGCTGACATCAAATTAACAGTATCAATTAGGTGACATCAAATTAACAGTATCAATTAGGTGACATCAAATTATAGGTATAATCAAACTAACAGTTATTTAATTAAAAAGATTCTTGGCTCATGGACTCAATAATTTCTCTTAGCGATTAAACTCCTAGCGATTTCATTAAAATTTTACATTATTAATATAAACATTTTTACAAGACAATTATCTATAGATGTATTTATGAGAATATATTTTCTAAAATTAAGTCACATTTCACATTTTTTGTTAGCATGTGTGCTGAAATTTTCTCTTAATATTTCACTATCTTATTTCATGTCATACCATTTAGATTAGTACAGCACATATAGATTTAATCACATTATACAGAAATAAGCAAATATTAAAAGTAAAGAATCTTTTATAAAACAATGTCATTTTTAATATTTGCTTATTTTTGTATAATGCTTTTGAAATGGTTAACATAACTTGAAGAGGAGTAATGATTTTTTGCTAATCTTCCTTGCATACTTCAGGTAGCAAAACATATGCTAATATAAATCATTAAATAAGGTATTTTTAAGATTTTAAATAAAAAAAAACCTCTAATAATCATAAAAATACATTTTTTGATTATTTTATAATATGCAACTATGTATTGTTTGATTTAAAGTAAACCTTTTTTTCATCTAATATATTATATATTTACATACTATTAAAATTATATAAAATTATTTTACTGTCAAAAAAGGAGGAAGCACAAGATTTATCAATTTTAATCCATTTTTTAAAGGATAATCTATTATAATAATAATAAAGATGAATGTATGTGTGTTGACTCTCTACAGGCCACATCATTTGACCTACAGTGTCAAATTTGGGATATAATTGAAATTAAATGCAACCAGTTAGTTAATTGAAATTAAATACAACCAACATCCTGACAAACCAGCCATGTCAGCAAAAACATCCAATAAAGTTGATAATTTTAAAGTCTATAATGATATTTTTATTAGCTATATTTCTATATTAAACTTTGATAAACCAAATCACAACTTTTAGCACTTATATTTTATTTAAATGTACTTGATTTTACAATGATCAAATTCTGATTATACATCAATATTTTAAAGTTCTAAAGCATCATCATAAGATCCTATGATTTACAAATTTTTTCAGCAAATAAAAATATTAAAAAATATTTTTATTAATAAAAACAAACATTTACATCTCAAATCATAAAATCATCCATAAAATGTGTGTGTGGTGTGTGCGTGCGTGTGCATGTGCACAAACATATTGTTGAAACACATGTTTAAATTATTTAAAAACTGATTGAAAATTGAAGAAATTTTTTTTCATAATATTCAAAGGTTATAGCTATAAACAAATAAAAAACTAGCAATAAGATTCTTAAGAAAATGAATAAGGCTTTTAAGTTGGCTGTTAATAAATAAGTTTATAAGTAATAAGAAAATGTAACAATTTTAATAAAAAAAAATGATCACATTTTCAATTTCTATAAGAGAATTTTATCACATGCCAATGAAAACCATTTTAATTGAATTTTCATTTCCTATTACTAAAAAAAAACTTGAAATACCTTTTAGATTACATTAAATAAGTCTCCCACATATATAAAAGTTCTTGAACATTCATGAAAATTAATTCTCCATTCCAATTTCAATGCAGAATTGATTACTTTAGCTGAATCTAAAATACTTAAAGGAACTTTCCTAAAAGTTAAAAGCTTAAGGGAAAGCCAGAAAATATCTACACAATCGCTCAAACCAAACCACTGAGAATGTTATTCCTTTATTAGAAGATAAAATTAATAAAATGGAGTTTTTAATAATGCAAGCAGCAACATGAATACTTACCAATTTTTTCAACCCTTTAAGCACATACTTCAATATCTAGCATTCACATCACAATCTTTTAATTTATATTAGAGATTTAAATTCCACATACTTACTAGGAAGTCGAGTTCTCCATCCTCACATCAATGCAGCATTGACAATTCGCCTTTGATTGTTATAGAAACTGAAATAAAAAAAAGGAATTTTCCTAAAGTTCAAAACTTAAGCAAAAGCCAGAAAATATCTAGACAATCCCCTAAACCCAACCATTGGAAATTTATTAATTTAAAATTTAAAATATGGATGAAGTTCAATCCAATTCTCATTTTTTTTAATAACTAAAAGAAATGTAGTGAGCATACAATATTGAAAACATGTGTATTCAAAACAAAACTAGCTTTCAAAAATTTAAGCCTGCAGTGATTTGTACAAACATTAATGCTCTAATTGCAACTATATCAAAATTCTCAATCAATGATAAATTGTTTAATTTTTGATACTCATAGTAACTAATATAGACACCACAATTAAAATCGGACATTTTTTTTAGAAGAGGTGGGAAAACAATCTGCCTTTGGCTATTTGAATTGAGCGAATTATTTAATATTGTACACCAACAGTTTATTAAAGTTGAGATAACCTTATCTGGCTTATAACAAAATGGGTCAAAGTATTCAAAAAATTTTATTTTTCTCATCAGCTATAATTAAAGTCCAATGGGAATTTAAATTTACAGGAACGATAAGAAAATCAAATTTTGCTATTTCTCAAATCTAAGAAAATTGAAGAATGTTCTTTTAATTAAAAATTAAAAGAGTTTAAAGATTTTATAGCTTGGAAATTTGTGAATCCCCTAGTTAATACAAAATTAAATGCACCAATAATCAAATCATATCCAACTTTTTTTTTCAAATTTGATGATATTGATTTAAGATATTTTTCTTCATATAGATACAAAAATTTTATCATATAAAATGAAAGATCAATATTATTAATAGTTAATATTGTAGCAGTAGGATTTGTGAAATTAAACTTATTGAATCTATGAAACACATCAAGATTAACACATTTAGAATTTTTCACATTATAGGATTTTAAATCTGCCCTTGCTCAAAAAGATTATTAAGTTCATCAAGAAGTTCATTTAATTTTTGCTTCTTACTGCAATTTTCATGGATCAAGAAATTCATTTTCTTTCTTTCTTTTTTTCCTTCTAAGAGAAGCTTTAAAAAACTTAATCTGATGATTAATTTTCTGATTAGGTACAACATATAATTTATGTGTAACAGAAGCTGGATTATTTTTAAGATTCAAAACCCCATGCATATCAGCTACTAAATAATTCAAATCCAAGGAATTTCTATTAATTCTAATATTTCCGAACATAGCTTTTTGCATTCTGCCTCCTTTGACCTACAACTTTCATTAGTAGATAATATGTTATGATTTAATTTTTTACTTAAAATATTAGAATTATAAAACTGTTTTCTTTATCAAATTTATAAAAATCATCAGTTGTGTACATATTAGGTTTGGAACACATTAAACGAATTATATGAATGTGTTTATACAACAGCAATGATACAAATGACTGCTCAACGCTGCATAATTAATATTTGAACATTTAAAGCTGCAATGATGCAATAAAAAACAAGTATCTACCACTTTTCTTACTACATTTATCTTTTACAGATTGAGATTTAACCTCCCAATGTTTGTCATATTCAATGACATCTACATATATATTCTGAATCTTTACTGCCCTGTCGTTTTTCTAACAGTTTTAGTAAACTTAGAATGAGTAGGAACATTATTAATTACATTACAAGAATATTTTTAAAATCTATCCCTTTCCATTCTCAAAAGAGTTGAAACAAGATAATCGAATTGCCCATTATACTTACGCTCAAGGTATATTGTTTTTTTAACTGATTGTGAAAAGATTCGCAATAATTGTTAGTATTACCTGTTAGTATTAGTATTACCATGTGGAAATCGTCTAAAACAGGCTGCCCATAATTCTTTTCTCCCATAATACTTTTTAACAAAATAATCAATAAAATTTTGCCATTCATTCAAATTCCAGTTGATAAACATTGAAAGTTTATTTTCAAAATTTATTACAGACTCGTATCATTTTTAATAACTTGTGGAACATTTTTTGATGGCAAAACTTATATGTTTAAAGTTAGCTGCCTTTTCCAAACGTGAAAAACGTGCCATTGACATAGTAAATGCTTTATATTTGGATCAAATACAGAATTAAATACTTTAAAGGAATAATCATCATCGGTCATTACAGTATTTACGTTCAGGTCAGGAATCTGACAATGTAAATTTGAAAATAAAGCAATTAAGGTATGGTAATTAAATCATTAGTGATAAAATGTGCAACTGGATATCGTTGACCATACTCATCCTGAACATGCCGGGAATGAAGATAAAAATCATAAAAGTTTGTGCCATGAGTTGTATCAATACAAAGAATTTTATCTGAATGCTTAACATATCCTTTTGTGCTTTAATCTGTAAACCTAATGCAAAAGAACTTTTATAATTTTCCAAATTATCTAAATGTGCAAGGTCCTCAAATCCTTTTTGTCATCTGTATAGTTTTATGAGATATAAAGGCTTCCTTTGTGGAAAAAAATTTCTATTATCTTGACATCCTACATTACCACGTAATAAGGTTACAATTTTTGAAATGGGAAAGGAAGTAATAAGCAAGATTTAATTAAATCGCGAATACTTTATTTAAGGGGGCGATATTTAGTGCTCTTGTAACCGATTTGATGGTTATAAATGGAATAATACATAACAGATATTAAATTCTTCTGTTCGCATACACATATCTTAACGGGACAACATATATTGAAAAGAATTACCCCCTTTTCATTTTTACACTTACCATTTCACTCTGCCCTCGATTTAATCCTTGACTGATGTGATGGACGAAAAAATTGACATGAATAATAATAGAATGTTTTCTCCTCGCACATTTTCTTACCAGCTGATTTTTTACAATAAGTACGAATATCACTAATTTCAGATTCTAACCAAATTTTAAAACTTGTCCTAGAATTGAAAGAACAAGTTTTAATATTTTTAATGTTATGTATAACATTAAGATGTTTATTAAAATTCCATACACTAACATAAGCTTTATTACCTTCTGTACAAAAATACGATTCATGCTTCTTGTTACCAGAACAATTTTTTTATGGACATTAAAAGATTCATTACTGCCATAAAATTTACTATACTCCAGATACATCTGGGGAAAATTTTCACATTTATCAGTTAAATGTTGATTATCTAAAGTTGTTTCAGCTGGCACAAAACATAATTTGGGCTTTTTTACAATTTCTGCTTGAGAACTAACACTAGCCCCCAATAAATTATTACAATTGTTTTTTGGCAGAGTTAAAGCATCACAAAACTTTGGTTTAATTCATTTTAAATGATTTGCAAAAGAGGATCTTGATTAAAAGGATTTGAAGCATACCTCAAATTCTTTAGGATAAGCACTCTTAACGCATTCTACACATTTATATTTTCTTAAATGCCTTGAAGATGACGACTTGAACAAATAAGTTCTTCCTCAATAATCACAAGTCTTTGAATATGAGGAATTCTTGGCACATACCTCCTCCTTCAGTGATATTTTTTTAAAATTAAAGCCAAAACTATATCTGTCCTATTTTCTTCTTTACAATCATCTAGTAATACTGCAAATTTATTTATTATAGAAATATTGCAAATAATATTTTCATAGATATTTTTGTCACATTTTGGTAAAATATTTTTACTTATCTTAGTAATTCTTGCTTTTCCAAGCTTTTTAGAAGCACATGCTGGTCGACATTGGGCTGAGGGAGTGCGAGCAGGTTCTGGTTCACAGTAGGTTGGCAGAGTGCATACAGCGACTGACTGACTGCAAGTTGGATGAGAGCAAACAGATGCAGGTACAATAGTTAGTGGTAATAGAGGAACAATAGGTACATAAAATGGAGGATAGGGCACAGCAACAGAATAAAATTGCATAAACTGAACCATAGGCATATAGGAAACAACAGGTACAAGAAATTGGACATGGCCAATAGAAGTCTTAGTCAACCAAGGAAGAGTAGAAGAGAGTGAGACATGGTGGAGAGAGTGAAAGACAACGAGAAACAATCAAACAGATTGGAAGAGAACGAGAAGCAGTTGAGTCTGAACAAGCTGAAACAGATGGCCATGCTAAAGGCCAAGAAGCAGCATGCTTTGAACAAGATGGTAAAAATCAAGATTGTCTTGAGGAAGACAATGCAGGAAACTCTGTAGAATCCAAAATGAATTGAGGAGCAACTGATTGATATTTTTGAATATGTTATAGTTATATAAGAAAAATGATTAACAGATATTTTAAACCTCCATGGACATTAAAAACATCAATATAAATTGTATATAATCATAAATCAGGTGCATTTATATATACTTTTTGAGAGGCTGATGGATAAGAAGAAACATATGAAGGTCAACAGAAGTTGGTAACTGACTACAAGGCAAAGCAGAACCAGCATGCTGTGACCATGATGATAAAAATAAAGGCTGATCACAGGAAGACAAACTCCAAAGAATCCAAAATGTATCTGGGGTGATCGACTGGTAATTTTTCCTTTACAAAAGTTAAATAAAAACCAAAATAAATATTAACACTTTTCCAACTTTCATAGGTATTTAAAAAATATATATTATTACAAATTGCATACAAACAATAATATTCACATATACCTTTTGAGATGCATTATTTGAAGAAATGCATTTCTTAAAAAACCCATAGAAATAATTGGCCAAGCAAAGATCACCACTTTTATTAGGATGTAAATCATCCTTTCCCATGAAACCAGACCAGGATGGCTTGTTGGAACTGCAAAAGATAAAAGCATCTTCATTAAAGCAAAACTTTTCCAATGCTTTATTTACAGCTTCAATCTTGTAGTTTAAGACTTTTATATGATGATCAGTTTTCCGATAATCGTTTTCAGAAATCTCTAGGAATGATACTAGAGAAAATAATTCTTGCCTTTGGGTTGATTCATTAAAGCTCATTAATCAGTGACCTATACTTTTGAAGTATAATTTCTACACTATCAACTGATATGTTATTGGTGCCAACATGCACAAAAAATCCATAGTACTTCTTTATTGTAGAAATTCTACTGGTTAACCTCTCAATGGCTTCACCTGGATAAATATATCCAAATTCTCAGATAAATGGGCTTTCAAGCATTTAATCATCGAATCGCCAATCAAAAGAATATTCATTGCAAGACAAATATTCTAAACTGATTTTATTATAACAATCGGTTAAAAGCAATAAATATCTGCATAATATGCACACAAATAAATTAATCCAAGATCAAATACAGCAAAGTAAATACTGAGATATTTCCAAATTCTATTAGTTACCGCATCAATGACACACTTTCAACTACAGTAGGACATTAAATAACTAGTAACTAAAAAAAATACTTCTATACATATATAATAAAAAAATGTCTCTTAATTTTTTATACAAATTGAAAGTAAAATTTACTGCAAATAAATAAAATAACAAAAGCAAGTAAAATTCCTCTCTCCCTACTTAATCCCAATGAACACTATAATTATAAAAATTCTTAGTTTCAATATTAAAAATTTAAGATCAGCTTACAGGCAATTCAATAGGCATTTCCAACTGTGATATTTTACCAGCTCTTACTAGATATAATAAAAAGTCTCTGTGCATTTGTCTGTGCATCTATCTTGTTTGTAGAGTTTTCCATACCAACATAATCAAATCCTAGAACTGTTACCTATAATCAAACGGAAAGTTATTACTAAAAAAAGAAAATGATACTAGCAATTTCAATTAAATATGCATATAGGAAGATATATTTCATAAAAAATGACTTACCATATATATATATATATATTTTTTTTTTTAAAAAAATAACATTAATTTTAGAAAATGTATTTCCCAACTGCTATATACAAATAAAAATGAAAACAGAGCAAATAATTATTTTCTTTAATACTCTCTATAAATCACACATTATAGATACAACAGCTGAATTTAATTCATGCAGAAATAATGTAATAAATTGCTCTTAATAATAAGCACTAACAATTATAAAATTTTTCTTTGTGGTTCGTTATATACTAAATTACTCTTAATAATTAGAATCAAAAATGGTCATGCAAACTGGTTTTTACTATTCATTAAATTAAATCTTTCATTTAATGCTACAAAAAAAGTGATTTTCACTACAAACAGTATCCAAAATATAAAGTGGACATGAAAAGAAAGAATACTACTAAATTATTTATAACTAAATATTAAACTATTATTTTAACCAAAAAAAAAAAAAAAAGATTACCTGGCTTTGCTTCAAATATTAAAGTTATTTTTAAATTTTCATCAGCTCTCAACCCTTTAAATATAGCAGTCACAATACCATCTCTCATCAGTTTAATAATTATCAGCAAATTAATTTGAATCTTTTAATACATAAAGAGAAAGAAAATTTATAACAAAATTAAAAGGGAAAATACATAAATGAATTGAATACTTTTACTTAATGATAACTAAAATACAGCTATTATATAGTGATTCTAAAAAACTTAATTAACATTAATTCATAATTAATAGCTCAAATTAAAGTTACAATAACTATTATTAAGTAAGAACAAATTGGTTAACTAAGAAAAAGATTAAATGAATTTTGAAAAAAATTAAGGCAATAATCATTTAGCTTAATCTAAAAATTAATTTGTTATTCTTTTTATTGGTATTTTTTCTTTTAGGGAAAAAAATCCTTTTTCAATATAATACTTGTTAATGCAAATTTTTAAAAATTAAGAATTTAAAAAATCAAACTAATAACTTCAGATAAATAATATTTAAACTTATAACTCCCCTATTTTTCATTTAAGAAATAAAGTATTTTTGAAAAATAGCCTTAGTTCATCAAGCAACAATGATTAATTCTAACTACTCAAAAATAATGTGTTATCTACATTAATAGTTAATAAAGAAATTAATAATTTCACATATGCTATCATTTATAGAGTATAAAATGAAGATTATAGATGCAAGGAGCACTCGGGACAGAAGCAAAATTAACAAGATACACATACAAAAAAAAAAAAAAAAAAAAAAAAAACATACTTGATACTATATGTGCAATACGTACTTCACATAAAAATCTTTGTCGTTGTTTACTTAAAATTCCTCTAACTTCATATGATGGGGTAATCTTATTCTTCCACGCAAAAAAAAAAATAGCAAAAAAAAAAATAAAGTTTTTAGTAGCATCCCCCCATGGTTTCTTTTAAAATTACACATAAAATACTTTCAAATTAACAACTAAATAACGCATTATATCACCGTTAATAGCAATGTAAAAATTCAAAAATCTTCAACACATTTATACAATGAATAATAGTATTTAAACACGAGTTCGAATAAGCAAACATTGAGCATTTTATAAAGAATTAAATTTAAAAGGTAAGCTATGCATCTAACATTTGCTCCTGACAATATTTTTTCCAATTCAAGCAATAAAATAAAATGCACTACCTTAATACTTACAAACATTAATAAATTGAAACTTTACGTCTACCGGTTCACTATTAGCAACAACAAAAACAAACTTTTGACACGTGCCGGAAAATGACGCAGTTGACACGTGCCGGAAAATGACGCAGTTGACCTATTCCGGAAAATATAAAAAAAAAAAAAAAAAAAGACACTAGCGTCTCAATCGCAACATTTATCCCTATGGGATGGATGAATCCATTGCGAACCATACTTTTCGCAGGTAGGAACATTTCAGCGAGAGGAGCACCTAGTGTTGTAATTTATATGTTGAGTTGCATCAGAACTCTTTTCCCGGTGGGTTGGGAACATAGAGCTGATATCAGCTCTCTGCAATAGAGCTGATAATCAGCTCTATGCACAGAGAAGGAGATTCCTTCTTTGTGGCTTTATGGTTGGGAATGAATGTTATTTTTTTCCAAACAATGTGTCGACATATTAGCTTAAAACATATTTTTCAGTAATCTTTCTACTTATTTAATGGATATTTAATACAAATTCCATGAACTCATATTTATAAAATGATTAATTAATATAAATTCCTTTTCATCTTTTATAAGCGTTTCTTTTTAATATTAATTCATTACAACGAATACTGAAGAAAAATGACAATGTTAATCGTCCAATACAGACAAAAAATTTCAGATTATTTATTTTCTTCTGGATGGTTTTTATGTGTTTGGTGGCTTTCATATGTTTCCCACTTTTATTTTAAATTATTATTATTACTTCTATTGCTGTTTTTAGAGGGTTCTGAATTTCCTGATATTAATGAATCTTGAAATTATTTGAAAGTACTTTTTGCCTGACGAATGTTTCCATTGATACATCTTCAAAGCTGTTATTTACTGATTTTGGAAAAAAAAAAAAAAAAAAAATTAATAGTAATGTCTTAACTTATATTCCTTTACAGAAAAAATTATGAATAATATGGTGACATATTTTTCATTAACATCTAATGTGTACTGTTTCCACAGAAAAAAAAAGTGCCTTTTAAAATCTTGTGTGAATACAACATCTTTGTTGTCAGAGAAATATATTTTGCTAATGATTTTATTTCCCTTCATACTTGTGGAACAGCATTTGTCTATTTTTTTAATAATTTCTAAGCTCAACATTTCTATTTGTTTTTTCTTAATATGTTACTATGAACTGAAAAAATAAATCAAATTGTATTCTGCTATTACTAATTTTAAGTTATGATGCGAGAACATTTCAATTTTGTAAAATAAATTTTGGTATTACTGAAAGTTGGCTTTTTAAATCATAGCTAATTAGCTGTTCAAACTACTTAGGTAAATAATTCCTTCTTATATCTTTCCATATTTTACTGATTTTTGATTATCTATCTGTAATTATGGTAATCATGTTTTTCAATTGAATTATTTTTTTTATATTATCATTGTCTTATTCTTCATAAAGTATACGCATTTTGCTTAGCATTAGTTTGTTCATTTAATATGTCTTTATTCATTGCTCTTGAAAATGTTAATTCCATTCATTAACATTTTACACTCTAAATTATAGAAAAATATAGCAATTCAATAAACATAAAAATTTCGTATCAGTATTTCAATTTAGTTACATGCAAAGCAATTTGGTTTTTTATTGAACACAAATCGAATATGATTCGTGATAGTTATTTACTAAAATATTCTACATCCAAGACATCTCATATTATGCAATGTCAATGTCTGTTGGCCTAATGAAATATCCATATATAAATGTTTTACATTGTTATTTTTATAAATTATGAGAGTTATACATATATAATTCAGTAAATAAATAATATGTTTTAGTTGCTAGTTTTTTAATTGCTAACCTCTTGCCAAAAGAAATTTTTAGCTAGCAGTCAGCTAAGTCTTAAGGATAACAATCTGTAAATATTCTTATTCTATTCTTTAACATTGCAACACCCCTATATTTTATGTGAATAAATATTTATCTGATATCTATAGCTGAGCATGCTCAATGGTTCTTATGTTAACTGAGAGTTCATTTCAAGTTCTGTGCTTAGCAGCCATTCATACCTTGGTTTTGGTAATGATTTCCAAGCAAACCGAATGAAAACAAATATATCATTTTCTTAACTATCTCACAAAAATCAGCTGGTATATAAATATTTAAAACTAGTTTTAATCAAAATATTTTCATTCATGTTTACTTTGTTTCCTTGACTTTTCAGACTGGCTACAACTTTGTGTCCATCCAAACTTATTATGTGTTCATTTTTTTAATCAAATAATAATACAAAATTATAGAAATATATTTCTGCTCATACAAAAGAACATATCTTTGTATAAATACTAATAAAAAAAATGGGAATAACTATTTTTATTGTATTCTTTTAATATATTTTATCACATAAGTTTTTTCCGACTCAAAAAGTCAAATAACACAAGCTTATGAAATGCTGAACTATATTATATGCTTTTGAAAAATGCTTTGTTTCTAATAAAGCTGCAATGCTAAAGTTTTTAGTAATGAGATGCAATAAACCAACTGAAAAATTACGATTTTTGTATAAATTAAGTTAAAGTATTTCATTTCTTATGCTATATTCCATCATGATAATAAAGAAAGATTGCAATAGATATTTTATAGATCATTATTATTAAAGTTTAAATTAAAAATTTTTGTTAACTATCACTGAGCTATCATCAAGTTCTCAATTCTTGAAAGATGAAGTTTTACAGATTCATTCGATTATTTGGTATAATTTTAATATATGAGCCAAATACGGTATGTAGCATTTAACCACGTAATGTGTCGAGTTGCAAGTCATCAGTAGTATTTATGTAAATATCTTTGTTTGCATTATCCAATCCATAAAACATAACTATAAAAAAAACCTCATTTATTATATTACTTGCATACATTTTTTTAGTTATTTCTATATTTAACTGGTGCCCAAATTAAGAGAGATATATATTAATTTGAAAATAAAAATTCTTTCACTCAATAAAATTATCAACTCAGTAATTGTAATTAAATCATGCTTAATTTTTTATGTAATTGCTAATAGACTAATGCACAGATGTCTTTAAACAATTTTTTTAAAATAGTCATGCAAGACTTTTTAGTCAAACATAATTAAAAACTGAATAAATATTCATTACCTCTTATTAATACCTTAATTCTTACATTTACACTATTGTCAAAATATAATTATACAATGCATTAAATGATGACTTGATGAATAAAATTTGGTTATAACATATTTTTCTGATGAATTTCTGTAAGAAATAAATTCATCCTATTATAATTAGTTTGGTTTTATACTTTTCTTTTTTATTATGAATTTCCTTTGTTCAGTTATATTTTTATTTGCTGACAATTTGGATGTTTCAGTTTATGCATTTTGTAATTATATGCAGCACTATGACAAATTAAGTACAATCTGTTCTCTTGATAAGGAATAAATATATATCCCTCCTATTTATTTTTGTGACACAATGAAACCAATTAAGATTTTTCAAACAAATTAATAAATATTACAGTTATTTACAAGAGGAGAAGACAGCATTATTTTATTCTCAAACACTGCAAATATGATTCTGTGAAACTAAACAGCAATCCGAAAGAAATTACCACGGACACATTTATTTACATTTTATAGTTATGTAAAGCTCACAATTGATGCATTTTATTTTTCATAATTCTAAACTACCTAGTTATGGTGTGAACTTGTTAAAGTTTAGTCTAAAAATTATGAAGTAGTACAGTGCTATGTATTATTTTTTTTAAATTTTTATTTCATATGTTGATTTATCTGTTCGCCATTTAATTATTTATATTACACTATCAAACCAATAAGAATTTGGCTACATTTCTATTTTTCCAAGTATTACTGCTTCAATCAAAATCCAGCATTAGCTTTTTACTTAACTGGATATTATATTCATTCTCCTTAAGATGAAAAAGTAACTGCTGAATTTTTTTAGCAAGTAAAATTAATTCTACCCTAACTATAATTTATTTGCTCTAATTTTTACTTTTCTTATATGAATTCATAGAATTTCATTTCATCGCATTTCAAAAAATTTGTATAATGAAACTATAGGATGACCATAAAATAACTTTGCCTATTTGGAGGCATTTACAACTAAAATGAAATAGAATGAAGCTAAATTCCATTTACACTCTTTAAAGGGAAAAAAAATCATATGGAGACATTGGTGCTACTGGAACCAAAACTTTAGGATCCCAAGGCTCATGTGGAACATTTTCAATATGACACTCTTTCATTTACACAATATATTGTACTTTTTTTAGTTTTTCCTTGTGTCTTCCACAGTCTATATATGCAATTTGGTTGCATTCTGTTCATTACTTCACAGTTGTCTCCAAACAAGGAAATTTACTTAGCCTTTTTGTATTTCAATTAATTATCGATAAACAGATGCAAAAACCTATGCTTTATTGATCAATTCCTATGAATTGTTTAGAATTGATTCAACAGCCATGTTTGGCTATGTTGCAAGAAGTATATTATTCAATTAAGAAATGGCTATTCTTAATATATATTGAAATTACAAAAATGCTGAACAGTCAAGCTTTCTATGTTTGTATAATGTATTAGTCCAATGTTTAACATTTTATTTTAATCAATGTCATTTGTTTAAATTATTAATTTGAAAATGTAGTAATTTTATTTTTTTAAAGTAGAGATTTATTCTTTTCCTATATTTAGAGTGTCAATAACAGGCTGCAATATTATGAATATTCTTAACTTGCAATCAACAAAATCATTATTATTAATCTTTTAATAATTTTTTATATTCTGAAACATACTCAGAAAGCTTCAAGTATGGACATGAAATTCTTCATAATGTGACTTAACCGCTAGAAAAACAATTAAGAAAACTTATATCCTTTGATATGTTTGCAGGAAATTACATTTAAATAATTTTATGCAACTGAATATAGCCTGAATAATGTGAATTGTCACTAAAAAATTGGATTTAAATAGTTCTATGTTTTTTTAAAAAAAATGACTATAAATACAATTCTCTGCAACTTTAAATCATTACTTATTTTCAAATTACATTAATTGGGCTGACAAATAACTTTATCAAATGAAAACATTTTAAGTATAATTATGTTATAATTTATGAATGATTAATTTGTCACAAAAAACTTAAATTACCAATAAAATAGGAATTGAAATATAGTTTTACTTCATGCATTCAAAAAGTTCATCATATTTTTATAGCTCATTTACTGAGATTTATATGTTAAGTAAAAAAAAAAAAACTGTTTTATTTGTCTAGATGAAAGGAATAACTTGCAGTAACAAAAATTTTATTCAAAAACTTTTGAAATTTATAACATATTACACTAGAATGGAATATAGTAAGGTAAATCTCAATCAAATATAAATTCTACATTAATTAAAAATAATAAATCTCAAAATACACCCAATAAGATCAGAATACATATAAGAAAACAGATTCTTAAATAAAGGCTTGCTTTGATATATAACGAAAATTACAATATATACTTATTTATTCAACATGCCATGTCTATTATAGCACTATGATATGAATGCTATTGCTTATCTTTTGTGTTTTGTTTAGTCAGCCTTATTTAAGGTAGAAATAAATTGAAGACTAAATAATTGAAAATAAAGAGAATAATCTAAATACTCTCCCTGAGTAATTAATTGTGATATCAAGTTGTTTTTACAGTGAACACTTAAAAAAAATTATTTTTTAAATCTATGTTAATGTGGTTTTACTAATTTTTAAAAAAAATAAAAATGTTTAGATGATTAAGTTCTGGTTATATGTCTTCTACTCATAAAAAGTGTTATTTAATAATAAACACAGATATAATTTCCTGTTAGTTTATCACCTTAAGCTAATTAAAAATAAGTTACAAGAATTTAACATGCATTTGCTTAAAACTATAAAGCACAAAAGTAATATAATGACCAAATAAAAAGCAACATATATGGAATGGATAATTTTTTTATTTTCATATTAGATATATGGATATAAACAGACCATATATGAATATCAATATCACATTACCTCTTCATTCACAATGAAATTTCTACATTTCTAACAATTTTATATGATCTGTTTATGAAATGCATCACAAGAACAAATTTGTAAACTGCAAAAACATCAATTACAAACATAAGAAATAGCGATTCAAAATAGACATTAATAAAGAGAAATTTAAGATTAATTATTCACACTCACTACATAACAAAACTGTTTTTAACAAAAATAATGAAAAGAAAAACCGATATTAACATACAAAAGAAGTTACAACCTTTTCCTCGTGCTCAAGTAAAAACGATGAACCGGAAAAAGTATTAAGCTACAACTCACCATTTAGACAACAGGTGCCACTCCCACTGAAACGTACCTACCTGTGAAAAATACGATTTGTGATGGATTCGTCCATCCCATACGGATAAATGTTGCGATTGAGACGCTAGTGTTGTCAGATACGAGTTCCTTTTACAACGTCAGTAGGTAAACTGCGTCACTTTCCGGCACGTGCCAAAAGTTTGTTTTAGCTGTTGCTGATAGTGTATACCGGTAAATTTAAAGTTTAAATTTATTCATGTTTGTAAGTATTAAGGTAATGCCTTTTATTTTATTGCTTGAATTGGAAAAATTATTGTCAAGTGTAAATATTAGACGCATAGCTTACCTTTTAAATTTTAATTCTGAATGAAATGCTCAATTTTTGCTTGTTCGAACTGATGTTTAAATACTGTTATTCATTGTATAAATGTGTTGAATATTTCTGAATTTTTACATTACTCTTAACTTGGATATAGAATGCGTTATTTAGTTAGTAATTTGAAAATAATGTATGTATAATTTTAAAGGAAACCATGGGGGATGTTACTAAATCCTTTCTTGACGCGTGGTGTGGGAAGAATAAAATCACCCCTACATATGAAGTTAGAGGAAGTAAACAACGACAAAGATTTTTATGTGAAGTACGTATTGTATTTATAGTATCAAGTTTTTTGTGTTTATCTTCATATATTGTTTTTGTTAATTTTGCTTCTGTCCTGAGTGCTCTTTATATCTATAATATTCATTTAATACTCTATAAATGATAGCATAAGTAAAATTATTAATTTCTGTATTTACTATTAACGTAGATAATATTGCATTATCTTGGAGTAGTTAGAATAAATCATTGTTGTTTGATGAGCTACGGCTATTTTTCAAAAATACTTTATTTCTTAAGTGAAAAAATAGGAGAGATAAATTTAAAAATTATTTTTCTGAAGTTATTAGTTTGATTCTTTTTAAAGGCTTACTTTTTAAAAATTAGTATTAATAAGCATTTTATTGAAAAAGAATATTTTTTTCCCCTAAAAGAAAAAAAAAATACCTATGAAGAGAATAACAAGTTGACTTTTAGGTTAAGTTAAATGACTATTGCCTTAATTTTTTTTTTTTTCAAAATTCATTTAAACTTTTTCTCAGTTAACTAATTTGTTCTTACTTAACAATAGTTGTTGTAACTTTAATTCGAACTATTAATTATGAATTAATGTTAAGTTTTTAGAATGACTATATAATGTTTGTATTTTAGTTATCATTAAGTGAAAGTATTCTATTCATTTATGTATTTTTCCCTTTAAATTTTGCTGTAAATTTTCTTTCTCTTTATTAAACTGATGAGAGATGGTATTGTGACTGGCATATTTAAAGGGTTGAGGACTGATGAAAATTTAATTATCTAGTTATTTTTATCCTTATATATACATTTTTAATCTTATCTTAATCTTTTTTTTTTAAATATGTGAAGCAAAGCCAGTTTTTTTTTTTTGTTAAAATAGTTTAATATTTAGATATTTATAATTTACTAATATGATTTCTTTTCATGTCTAGCCACTTTGTATTTTGGATACTGAAAAATTTAATTTAATGAATAGTAAAAAAAAGTCTGTATGACCATTTTTGATTCTAATTATTAAAAGTAGTTTAATGTATTAAGAACCACAAAGAAAATTTGCATAATTGTTAGTGTTTATTATTAAGAGTAATTTAATACATTATTTTTGCATGAATTAAATTCAGCTGTTGTATCCGTAATAAGTGATTTATAGAAAGGATTAAAGAAATGAATTATTTGCTTTGTTTTCATATTTTTTATTTGTATACCAGTTGGGAAATTCATTTGTTAAAATTAATGTTATTTTTTTAAAAAATATATATGGTAGGTCATTTGTTTTGTGAAATATATATTCCTATATGTATACTAGCTGACCTGGTAAACATTGTTCTGCCTTATAAATTATTTCTATTAAATATTTTGGTTATTAATTAAAAAAATAACGAATGCATTGTGTGTGGGGATGGGATCTGTTAGAAAGAGGAAAGGAGCGCTGTAGACGATGATCGCCGATAAAAACAACCATTCATTTTCACATTAAAAGTTAAACGTAAAGTGAAAAAAGTAATATATTTTTTTGTCCAAAAGTCTAAAAATGAATGAAAATCGATATTCATTTCGAAGAGTAATTGAGTGTACGATATTTTTTCTCAGTTCGTCTTTAACCAACACGAATGAGCTCGATGGTTTGCCCACACCAAAACATGCCACGTATAATTGTCCATGGGAAAAACATGGTATGCCCAAATCTAAGCCACAAACAGATATCGTTTGGCGTTGCGACTTATTGATTATCACTGCGGATGCGAATCTAATAGGAAATTGAACGCGTTTGAATTCGATTGGCACGTCTGTGAGAATCATTGGAATTCATGGCAGCAAAACATTTTCAGCTTGAAATTTACCATTCAAAATGGTGGCTTTGATAACGTTTTTCATCAATTTTTTAATGACCAATCGCGTGTCATTGCACAGCCATGGTGGGTTCAAATACCGAAGTAAAATAATCAGAGATCCAACTTTCAGTCGTAGGTGTTGTGACATGCCTGGCAAATTCAGTGAGTTCAAAAACTCTGTTGGATAATTTACAGCTTCGTTAGCATAGCAAACTGTATCGATGTTTGGTATCGATGCTGTTGGTATCATACAAACTGGCGATTTGAATGATACCAAGTCGCCTGGGAACGTCTGCTGTATCTTGAAGTTTAAATCGTCAACTCCCACATTTTTTTGCTGCCAAAATGGCTTTCTGCCAGCCACGCATGATTTATGTATTGTGTGCGTACATTGGGAAATATGCGGTCAATGAGAGCATTTTGCGAATCAACGACAATGTAGAAATTAGTGGCAATTTTATGCATCCAGTATTTTCATAGGCAGCAACTTTTCCATCGCCTATATGTAACAATTGGTCCGAGAATGTGTCAGCAGATGGATCTTGTAGCATTTGGACACGCATGCTTATTTTTTTCTGGACTTTTTCAACATTACGCCACAGTGGCAATGATTTCAAGCGAGCGTTGATCTCAGCAGCGTACGTTGAACGTGGATAGACACCCTAATTACCTAGCGTTATGAAATATATTTTACGACCTATTCTCATACCTACCAAATACACATAAAAAATTTCATAAAAATCAGTCGAGCCGTTTCGGAGGAGTACGAACACAAACATCGTGACATGAGATTTTTATATTTTAGATTTAAATCAAATTACTAATGTCATTTTTTTAATAATAACTTTTTGTTTGATTATAGGTAAGAGTTCCAGGATTTGATTATGTTGGTATAGGAGACTCTACAAACAACACAGATGCACAGACGAATGCTGCTAGAGATTTTTTATTATATCTAGTAAGAGCTGGGAAAATATCGCAGGCGGAAGTGCCAATTGAATTTCCTGTAAGCTGATCTTAAATTTTTAATATTGAATTAAGAATTGAAACTAAGAATTTTTTCTAACTATGCTTCTTGAAAGTCAACTCATTTATTTATATTCTTATTTTCTAATAAAATTAAAATTATGCTGTTTATAATTTGATGTGAAATATATTAAAAAATGGCTTGTTGATACGATGAGTTCTGTATTCCCAATACTTTTTACTATTGTGACATTTTTAATAAAATTATCATATGTTGTGTATAGTCTGTTATTGCATTTTACTAAATTATTGGCAAATAAGATAATAAACTTCAAAATTTTTATTTCTTTTTGTATGTTTAAAGTCTTAAAGAACGTGTCCCCCTCCTATTATGTTTTTTCTATTTTTTTTATACCTTTTTTGATAACTTATTAAAAAATAGTGATTATTATAGCTTCTAGTTATAAGTCTCATGATGCCTTTAATTTTTATAAATATCCGAACTTTTTTTTGTTTCCTTTCATTTAAAAAAAAATATTTTCTCTTTCTTTTAATGTAAAAATATTAAGATAGTTCCTTCTTTATCCAAGCTAATATATTTATATTCATATAATGTTTTAATACTGTACTGTTTTTTGAAAATGTAATAATTTGTTGTTCCAAATATTTAAATGTGCATTTCTCTTCTATTAAAAGTTAAGGAATGAAGATATTGATATTATGTTTCAAAAAATTAATCATACTTTATAAATGAATTTTTCTATTTTTTTTATATCATTAATTATTTTTATGAAGCCTAAAATATTAATTATATTACTAAATATATCCTATAAGTTAAAAAATTATGGTTACTAACATTGTTTGATTAAAAATGCACAATGCCATTTTAATGTTGAAATCAAATGCATATTTTGTCTGAAGAATTAAAAATGTGAGTTTGATGTAACAATTTGTGATTTAGATATTTGTATAAGGCAGAGAATTACTTGATCCATCCTTTTTTTTTATACCAAAGAATAAACAAATGTTAAATGCTCATAAAAATTTAAATTTATGCTGTTAAAGTAACCATGTATATCAAATGCATATAAGATTCAGTTAAGATAAACCACAATCAATTTTTCTGGCAGATAAGGTGGGGCAACTTACAATTTATAATGAATAATAAGTTAAAAACTGGAAGGCAGAAATAAATGTTTATCTACTTTATATTACATAAATAATTGTATCATTATTTAAAATCTGATTTTATTTATTTAAAAATTACTTATTTTCTTAACAATCTTTTTTTATTTATGTGTTTTAGGTCCAGAATCCAGGACTTCAGAATCCAGGACCTTCAAGATTACTATCCAGTGTACTACAACCACCTTACATCCCATCATTCAGTATGTACAGGACATCATTTGTAGAAACTTGCAACACATTGACAAACAGAAAATCTTTATCAAACAACCAAATTCACTCGACTGGTCGATAACATCTGCTTAACTTGTCTCTGGGCTTGGTATCGAATCTTCTAGTTCGCTAGATCTTAAATCTTAATAGAGATTTAACCATAATTCTTGAAAATTTGTGAACATTTTTATCGCCAAAGCTGGGGGCTTTGCCACTGTTCAGCAATCATTAAATATATCTGTAAAACTTGATTCTTTACTAAAAGATAAAGTGGGTGTGAAACAATATAGCAGATTTTCAACAACACTAAGCTCGGATAATAAATTTGATTATCCAGTTTGCATTAGCAGTATCGAATGTTTTACTTGAATATAAATGTTTCCTTTTTTACTACCGAATCGGAAAAAGTAAAGGTCTTCTCTTAAGGTTTTTTCTTTCTGTTTTAGAGAAATTTGTGGTTGATTGTTATGACACTGAATGATGCAAGATCTATTTCCGGCTATATTGCGCAAAGGGGAAAAAAAATTTAAAGATTACTCATTAAAAATTGTAAACTGTACAAAATTATAGGAACGTATGTACATTCATAAAACATCTTATGTCTTAAATAATTCTTGCTTTATTTGTGTGTACGAAATGCAGTCCAGACTTGTTTGAAAAATACTTTTATATATGTTTATCATTGGTTTCTTCTGTTTTTAGGCGAGGAAAGACATGATCCAACAAGGACCAAAGCACCTGGACATAAAATGGAAATAAAGTAAACTTCACAATCTTTTGAAATTGATCATTGCTTAAATTTATACTCATTTAGAATTATTATATATGATACTGGATTGTTAATCATTTCTTTTTTGAAAAGTTAATTTAGATTTAGTTCGCGTTATTACTTACAGTTATACTAAAGCTCTAAATCTCTATAGATATGTGTGCTCTTTTTAAAATAAAATTATGCCATTTTTTTTATAAATTAAAATAAACGCACCATTTTAAAAGTAATTTTAAAGGTATTTTACAACAGTGCCGCAGTTTTCCTTTTTCAGGTCTCTAGCAACATTTGACACTCGATTTTGATCGAGTATCAGATAAATCAGAAAAAACACTTTACATATTCAAGGCTCTTATTTCCATATTTGTTGAACTTTTGCAATTACAGAATCTCTATTATTACTTATAGATGGTATGGAGTGATTGCACTTATCCTCTTCCTATATAATTATTTTTTTAGAAAAAATATGTAATTTTTGCAGCACTTTGTATTTTCTGGACCAAAGATTCAAAGTAATTGGATATAGTTATAGCAGGAAAGCGAAAAACCCAGAAGAAAAATTCAATAATCAGTCTCGGCAGATTCAGCATCTAAAATACAATTCATCCAAATAAAAAGAAATGCTTCTGCAAAAAAATATATTTCATTTGACAAAGGAATCGATCAATTTTTCACTCAAAACTATTTACTTTCTTCTATAAATTTTATTAATTATCTGTTTAATGCAGCAAAAAAAAAATCTTGAAAAGTTTGCATTATTTTAATTAAAAACTAATTTATCCATTTGTTTGTAAAACATATCCGAAAAAAGACTACCTCATTTTTAAAATTGCATTACTCGGCAATAGAAATCGACAGAATTATGAAACAAATTGTATATTTATTTTGAAAAAATTAGAAATCTATTACAGAAACTTCATTTTTTTTATATAAATGGTGACAACAGATACATTGTGTGCCTTTGAATTAGTGGTTGAAACAAATACGATAAATGATAAAAATCCTGTTGGTATTTATTTAGATTTGATTCGGTTAATAATCTTTATTATATTTGAGATATTTTTACTGTAATTCCCAGCAGCAATGCATGCTTTTGTTCTTCCATTTGAGAATGCCAAAATAAAGATTTTTGTCATACAAAAATTAAAATCAAATGATCTGAAAAATCTATGTTCTTTCGCATTTAATGTGAAATTAGAGTGGCTGAAATTTTAATCTTTTACTGAAACAGTTGATATGGAGGAAAATAATATTTCTTAAATACATACTAAATTTTCTTAATGATTCTTTTTATTTATTTTGCCAAGGCGAAAACTCTGAAATTTAATTAGTCTGGTGGCTTCTGAATGCATAATAAACCCACCTTAAACTCAAATTTTTGACGAGGAACGGGGTATCAAAGATTAATTCATTGAATTTTAATAAAGACTCTAAAATAATTTATAAACTCTTACCATGAAATTGGATGTAGAAAAAAGAACCGACATCCTTTCTGGCTAGCAACACAAATTTAATAATGGCTAGCACGTATTCAATTTCCTATTTAGCAGGTCGTATTTTTAATCTTGAATACCAGCTCTTGACTTGAAAGAGAAACCGTTTGGATGCCGTGAAACGAGAAATTAAGGATGCTTGAAATAGTGAGCACGATTTTCAGAATTTAATATCCCAACTCCATTTCCTTTTTTGATTACACAATTCAAAATCTGTATTTTCTTCTGTAGAAATTACACAGGGAGTAAGCATAGTAATCGTAAAAAAAAAAATCGAACATCCGATTTTCACGGATCTCCACGTTTCAGACCACTGAGCTCGGAAAACACATTTTTACTTTCTCGTATATGTAGTACAGAGAAAGTATAATAATCATTAAAAAAAGAGAGAGATTTTGACAAGTCTCTTCGTTTCAGCGCCAAATTATCTATAATGTAAGTCCAAATTATATATAATCAGTTGGGAAAAAAGTGTTTAAAACACATTTGAATTTCGGATACAATTAGCCGCATTCCAGGAATTAATCGCCAAAACACTCGCCAAGGATCACACGATGGATTCATCAAAAAATGCTGAATTGACACTAAAGGTCAATATTTCGCAAATATTGCCATACTGGGATTTACTAATACCATTATTAGATGGTATGCGAGATAGTTTTGGGAAGACCACTCCCGCATTTTGGATGTATGCTATTCTGTCTATTGATATGCAATCTTGTTACTAAAATTTTATCTGTGTCAAATTATGTATTCAATCGGTCCAAAAAGATGCCCAAATTGCATATTGTAGTTTTCTTAACTACATTAAGAAGTACAAAGCTCTCGTGCGAGAAATTCTGGCAAACATCTTAGACAAATTCTGGCAAACATCAGGAAAGACACTTATATAGGTAAATTTTAAAAAACAGAAATATTAATTTTAAATACATAAGTGAAAAACACTACCCGAACCGATGACCCGACGAAACACGTGTCATTTACGTTGCTTTGACCGCTATACTGCACTGCCCACACTTCAAAGCGGAATTTAAATAGACTTATTCTAGGAGTTTAAAAAAAATTATTTTGCTTGCGTAAAATCGCGTTTTTCCAGGAAAGATATCTATATAGATAAACTTAAAAAGCAAAACCTTGTCTAAATTTAAAATTTGATCCAAATCATTAAAGCCGTTTCTGAGATAGACGAAATATATAAACAAGAATTTATATATATATACAAGATTTGTTGATTTAAAGTTATAAGAATATCAATCATGTGTCATTAGGTTCATGAATAATATCTAACCTCATGAAACGATTATCAAACTATTTTTTATTAAGAATGATCATAAACTAATTAATTTAAAATGTTTATCAAAATTAGGTATCATGACGAAAGTGTCGGATATGAATATGACCCAGCAAATTATGATACTCAAACTGTCACTAATATGAGCAAAGAATACAACAGAACACCAACAATGGGAAAGGCCGTTAGGTTCCACGATACTGGTGTTACGTCTCCGGGTCCTGCTGCCTATACTCGGGAGGAAGGAGATAGTTCTGTTTATCATAGAGCACCATCCTATTCAATGTCACATTCGCAACGAAGTGAAATGAGACCTTCTGGCACTCCAGGTATATATTTTTATGCATTTAAATTTGCCAAGTGAAAACAACAACAACCAAGTAACTAGAAATAATTAAGAAAAATTTAAAACAGTTATTTCTAGTCTGAAGATCTTTTTGTAACGTATTGCAGAACTTGGGATATTTTTTTCCTAGATGGGTGAGAACAGGTTTATAGATTTTATTTTTTTCATTTGGTAATGTTAAGTTAGAATACAAGTCTGGTTTTATTTCATCTTAGTTTTTGAGATTAGCAAGTGAGTGTTTTTTTCTAGTTAGAAACAAAAAAAATAGCGCTGTATATAGAAAACTTAAATTATTTTTTTGTGAATTGTTAAATACTGTCGTCTAAATGTTTTTACCATATTATATGCTTTTAGTAAATATTTAATTCTTTAAAAATGCTATTGAAAATAGCAATTATAGTAGCATTAGTGGAAAAAAACTTACAATTTGTTGGACAAAAAAAATTTTACTATCATTGAAAAAAAAACTTTCTATGGAAAATTTATGCGATTAAAATCATTTTGTGATTAGATGGATAGGATTTTCATTTCTTTTCATTGTTTGGTAAGAATATTCAAAGCTGTCTCGCAGGTTTCATACTCTCCGACAAATTTCAATTAGTACTTTACAATTTTACGAATCATTATTGATTGATCACATTATGGCTAAAGAAAATCTTGAAGCATGCATCTTGGAGTTACTAATTTTGCTTATTTTTTATTTGGATTCTACAGTTAAGCTTGGATGGTACCCAAGTCATAAAAAAACACTATTAAAACTTGAAGTTTAAAAAATTGAAGTCTGCTGTCTCAAATTTCAAATTATCACACGAGAACAATTTTATTTCACAGTAACAATTAATTGCCGAAGTCATCGCTCCTTCCATAAAATACATTGATAAATTGAGACAGCAAAATCATTTTGAAAAAAGGGGATTGAACTTCGCACCATGATCATTTTGCAAACATATTTTTTACTAAATTCAGAAATTCATCAGAAAATTCCAGATTTGGAATATTTTCTCATATTTATGGTCCTTATCAGAAAAAAATTATTACAATTTATGAGCGCTAACAAGTCCCAAACTTTATTTTCTGCCTACGCATTCTGAGGATTCAAAACAACATTATGTTCTCGCATGATAAAAGCTACATAACATTTACGTATTTAAGGCTATAAGTATTAATATTTAGTTATTATGCAGCTTGCAATTCCTACTCTCTCCCAACTTCGTTTGGACCTGGAAATACAAATGATGTTAATGGTCCTTCGTACTCAATGGGAAAAGCAAAGAGGGAGGAGTTTACTTTGAAACAACAGGTAGTATATATAAATTTTTAGAAGTTATTTTACCTTTATACTTCGAAATAAATCTTTGAAAAAATTAATGGAATCATTAATCGATATATTATGGTATTGACATAACGCAATGAAATTTTAGAGTCCTGGCCCTGCTGCCTACCAACTGCCTTCTAGCAATGTTAACATGAATAAAGCTCCTGCATTTTATATGGGAAGAACACTTCCTCCATTCACTGATTCCTCGCCGGGTCCAGCTGCCCATGCCGCGCACATGGTATGTAGAGTTTTAAACAAATGTACATTTCTTTAGTTAAATTACTGCTTAACTTTAATATCCATGAATAAATTATATTCATTAGTGAAAATAATTGAATTCTAATAACTTATTGGGATGATTAAAATTTTATCATCGCTCTTGTGGGAAAATTGCGATAGTAGTGAATTATAGTTGTTGATAGTTTAGCTGTGACTAAATGGTATGCATTCACTGATTTGATCCTGCTTTTTACAGTTTAAATAAGTAAAAGCAGAAATAGTGTATGTCGAATAAAGTAAGCATTAAATTGCTCTAAGTGAAATTATTAGAAATTATCTTGCAAGTCTGTTCAAAATTGCAAATCTGCCATAATGATTTATTCTAATTCGTCATTTACCTTGCTACCATTTATATAGTTTTCTGAGTATTTATCAAGTTTTGCTCTCTATTTATTTTCTTTAAAAGAATTAAAATTATGCATAAAAAAATTGATCAAGCCATATATAGAAGAAAAAAAGCATTATACTATTGTCAGATGATTATCACGAAGTAATTTATGTTGTACATTTACTAGACCACACTTTCAGTTTTCAAACAATATTCTATGATCCACAAGAAAAAAAAAGTAAAACCGAAAAGAAATTTATTGAAGATTATTAGAGGATCCACAATTTAATGATAATTCAAAGAAGGAGAGCTGGCTCAGAATCGATATTAATCCGGAAGTATGAAATTTGAAAGAGACTGTTAGATATCGAGAGGCTTATATTGTAGGCATCTTCAATGGTATTCTGGTGAAAATTAATGACTGTCCAGCTTCTTACGTACAGCCGACCACCCCATTGCCACAAAACAAAGCAAAATCGACAGGATTTTTTTTTTTTGTGTGTGGCTGTTTTTACAATAACCTATCTATAACATATAATTCGCAGTTTCCTGTATTTATACAATTTATATAACCGATTTGTTTGATCAGCAAACAAATCCGTTTAATTTTTTATTTTATTTAATTACTCGTTTTTGTATTTTTATGAATATCGTATTTATTTTCGTTTTTATCTGAATTCGTGTTTTTTTTCCAGGTAAAATATGATGAGCACAATACTCCAGGAATCACTTATGGTATATATCGTACGCCATATAAAGCTCCTCCAGGATTTGCTGCTGAGAATTAACTTGGCTTCGAACAATCTCATAAGATGGAATCGACTCAGCCTGCTTGATGCCGAGTCAAAAGAGATCACTAGAGATATTTCATATATTCACAATTACAGGACCAATGTGTGGACGTGTTACACACTACGCGTGTTAATTAACATCTAGCGTTGTAGAGCTAGATGTATGTATTAGATGTAGAGATTGTCTTTTGTATCCTTTGAGGAAATTTTGAGCATACAAAAGAATTGAGCTGTTAATATAACAGAAAAATACGAATACTTTACAAAAATTCTGTACTTTTTTTTTAAAATTTACCTGAAAAATAAATGCAGAATGGAATTTAGTTTCTGTTGAATGTATCGTTAATATATACAGAAGTATCAGTGTCCACAGTTAAATATGTTAATTTGGACAATATAGAAATCTAGTCTCAATTATTCATTTTTATTTGACACGTTGTTGTAATGTTGCATATAAATAATATTTAGCGCCGCCGCAAAATTTTCAAAATTATTGCACATAAATGATTATTAAAAATATGCATTCTAACATATTCGACCATTTTCAGATTTATACATTTCTTAATAAATATCCAGAAAAACTGGTCGATCGGTCTTTGAATTTCGACAAGTAAAAATATACTAAAACTTTCATTTTACCCGGAAGATCCAGTCATGAGAAGATTTAGAAAATCTACCATAAACTGATGAAGACAGAAGAAAAGATGATGATGATTTGAAATTTTCAACAAAAGTTTTATTTGCAATAAGCAATAATTAAACACATTTTTTTTAGTATTTTTTGTAAGAAACCCCAAATGTTTCGATATTTTTTTTTTCTTTCTAGATGCATCTTCATGATTTATGAAAAATTAAATTTTTATTTTTATGCACTATTTTGATCACTTGGTGAAATTATTGGGAAAAGTAAAGCATTTTCATCTTACATGAATAGGGTGATAGGTTTGTTTATCCTGATTCAGAATTCACTGAATAGTTCGACCAAGAATCATAATCTTATTTATCGAATTGTTATTTTGTCGGTAATGAATTTTCAAGTTTTCTAGTTATTATGTTTATTTCATTATGATGACTTTCTGACTAAAGCCTGGTCAATGGTTAAATTAAATTTCATGAAACGGTTAACTATTGTCGACACTCTTTTTGGAATATGCATTCTAAGAAGAGTTTTTGATGTAGACAAATTAAATAAATTCATTTATTGTGTAATTGTGTACACAGGGGTAAGTAAACGGTAAAATTTTAAATTAAGTTTATTTAACAGTAAAATGCTTATTTTGGAACATGATACAATTATTTCACTAATAAATTTTTACCGATTGCAATTGACATCAAAAAATGCATATACAAGCTACTCTTAATGACCGTAAATCATTCCTTATTCTTGCACATAAGGCGAAACACTTTTTTTTTTCTCCATACGAGCATGTAAAACAGAAAAATTCATTTCATTTTTGGGGAAAAAAAGCCCCACATTAAAGCAAAATTATAATAATGTAATATATTATTTATAATACGTGCTTTTTTTGGAAGAAAGTTGTCTAAAGACAATTGTTTTTGGCTATGCTTCAAAAAATTCGCCGAAAATGTGACACAACTTTATCGTTAAATGAATTTGTAGCGCGCATTGTTACTATCTTTTTAGGGGGATGCTTTTCAAGGTACGATGCAATAATTTCACATGATTGTTGTATCTGCCTCATTTTATTGGAAGTGCATTGCTAAAGTAAGTGTAATGTTGAATCTGTTATTTCTTTCTTTTTTTTTTTGCATTGCGGCTTTTTTGCATTAACTCAAAATGCAGTTCCATGAATTTTTCTGTGATTCTGACTACGTATTTTCAACTCATCGCTGTCGATTGCTCTTTATTTGTATTCCTACAACCTTTACCAGAAACACAACATCGTGAATTAAGGTTCCACAGACACTTAATTAAAACCCTCAGAATCGCGTTTGATAATGCTATTAGGCCAAAGTTATTTCCTTGTGGATATAATAGTTCTCTCCAAACAATATTGATATAAGCTAATCCAGCATATGACACCATTGTATCTCTTCACTACTGCGAGATATCGCTCGTGAAGCAATCGACTGTTTTTACATTTTATTTTGCTAATTATGCGAATCGCTCATTATGGCAGGTCCTCGTTAAGCCAGATTTGACTGAACTTTTTTCTCGCATCAGAATGTGAAACCATGACTCTACCAAAGTATCTTATATTTTTTTTCACGATCGAATTAACTGTATGCTTTACAGTTTCAATTCTGCGTTAAAAAATGAGAATATCAACAAACAAGTTCTAAATCCAGAGCAAAAGAAACGGACATAGTCCTGTGTGAGATGTCTTCTCGTCACTCTTTATATGAAACATCGCACCTTAAATGAGTCATTTTTTTTTTACATTTCTGTTTGATTACTAAGAGAGGCTTGACTGCATGTAATATAGTAGTTTTTGTAGCTAAACTAAAAATGTTTATCTATGTATTAAGCTTATTAAATAAAATAGTACCTAAGTTTTTCAGATTTTACATTCAGTATTATAATTATGCAATCAGGGAATGTATTTTTTAAAAATCTTTTTCAATTGTTTGTTTAGTATTTTTTACGACAAAAATTATATACATGCAAACGCATCTAAATTTTGAATAAACTAAAAAAATGCTTTGATAAAACGCTGATTAAAACAGTTATTCACAGAATATTCACATACCGCAGCCCATCAAGGAAAAAATAATGCATGCAATTAAGAAAAGTCATTTTTTTGGGAGTGGGTGGATGGATTAATAGTTTGCAATATTTCCATAGTAAGAAAGTACTTAGAGATAAAAAAAAAAAAAAAACATGCCTAAAAGAGAATATAGGGATTTCAAATTCAAGAGTAATATTTTCAATAAAATGCATTGGTTTTTAAGTCTAAATATCCGCATGTAAATAAGTACGTGGGAATCTAAGGTTTAAGTAATTCCTTTTTCATATCTTTCTAAGCATTAACCAAATGAATATCTTTGTACTTGATATTTACTCTGGCCTTCTTAATTAACATTTATAGAACATAAACTTTTTAAAAAGTAACACACATCGTACATTTTCTGTCTTCTATTTTGTTCATGACCTAACAGTAGTAAATGTTTGTGCGTGCTAATTTATTCGCCTCTGACTGGAAGCACGTCTGAATTCCTGCTCATTGTTGCAATCCTTATTTAAAAATTCTTTTAGCTAGATAATTATGTTAAAAAATAGATTTTTGACGAAAATATTGAATATTTTTTTATTAATTATTCTGCATTTTTGAAAAACTTCTTTTATAAAACCAGTTGAATTTAGTTTCTACATTCATTTTAAATAGCCTGCAGTATAAGAGCTTGCATTCGTTCATTTAGCATTAAACGCTATCTAGGCAAATAATACAAAGTTAAATGCATTATTTTTCAAGACTGATTACGCTTTGGACTGAGAAGTGAAAATGAAGAATGGGGGGGGGGGAGAAGAATCTATGGGAAGTTTGTTTCATCAGAAGTTCCTCGCTTGAAGACATTGGAAATTCTAGTATTCTTCAGGTTGCTATCGCAGAAACTTTTTGAATTAAAAGGGGCTAACAATTAACATAGATTTACTTTTTCATATTTTCTCTTTGCGTCAACAATTTCTTGTGCATTAATTCTTTTTGTATAATTATATATTGCAGAAGCATATTATTCACTTTCAAAAAAATTAACTAATCAAGAATTTTTTTGAATTTTTAAATTTAATTATTTTATTTTATTAAGCATTATTTTGCGTATGTAATCAGTATCTAATATCACGCACTTATAATTACTGTAGCCCTATTCGATTAATTTGTTTTTGCTCTTCAAGAAATTTTATAAATATTAAAAAGAACCAGAAAATTAGGAATCTTGTTAAATTTGAACCAAATTTAAAGTAGCAAAAAACGCATTCCTCGTCAATATCCGAAGAGATGTTTCCATGAGCATGCTACAACAAATTAAGAGGATTTAATGCTACGACCTGTATTTCTATCTATACACTAAACTCTAGAATGGAATTTAATCATATTTTTTTTCTAGAATTGGATCTTTGTGCAATTAAATCTCAAAGCTCTTATTGAAAATAAATTAAACTATTTGCAATCTTTTGACTGTCCGTAGAAAAAAAAAACAAAAAAAAACAAGAATATTTTTTTACAAATATTCTAGGAAATTTTGAACAATGAGAGATAATTAAGGCCAATATTTAAATAAGGAAAAAAACTAAGATGGTGAAAAATTTTAATAGTTAATTGGTTTTAATTTATTGTACAATTAATTATAAGTTATTTGGAAACTAAATTAGAGAAACTGCGTTGCCCCCCCCCATCAGAAAACCTCTGTTATCGCTTCTGCATCTGAATAAAGCAGATGTTCTACAATTTGTCACATTTAACTTTGTATACCAATACTTGCTAAAAATGTTGCGCTGTTTTATTTAACTATGTTTCATGATTTTATATTTGAATTTCCCATGCAGAGTGTAATTAAAAAAGCAGTATTCTAAGTAATCTCTAACTAAATTTTTTGATGAAACGTTCTCACTATATAGTAATTTAGTAATCATTAAATTATAATAACAAAGTGAACATAATCTAGGCCAGTTTTAACAGGCCTGAGGCCCATTTGGAAATAATATTCTTATTTTGTCCTAGTTTTCAGTCAATATACACCTCAGATTTTTCTTTTACATTTTCAAATTTAGAATGATTTTTAAAAAAATCATCAAAGGCTTGAAAAAGGACTCGACGTTTCCTATTTAGGATGAGATAATAAATTTGAATAGAAAAAAATCATCAAGAAGTTTATTTAACCAGAGCCTAATATACGGAACCGTTATATATATAAAAAAAATATTATGAAGTTTTTAAGCTGAAAAGGGAAAAAATAAATGAGGTGGGGATTAGTTTTCCTAAATTCATAACAGCTTTGAGTCCTCTTACAACGGTACAGAGGCTCTGCGTCCTACCTGCTCCATCCAAGTTATGCTAATAAATTGAATCGGGAGTAATTTGCAATCTGACGAGGATTCCTTAGGGTTGGAGAATGAGAAAAATGAATTTAGAAATTTTTATCTTCGTTTTATATATTGATAGAAAGAATGATGATGGAGCATTTATGGCAATTATTGTTTTTTAAAAAGTATCCAAAATAATATAAATGAAAGCACAGCATTGAATAGTTTGAAATTATTTTTGGTCATGAAATTTGGGGGAAATTGTCTAAATGATCATTATTATTTTTAAACAGAACGTTAGACACTTGACTATTCAGAGGATTTCATTGGGAATCGCAGTTCAATAAGGAAGCCTAATGTACTTAAAATGAGAGAAATGCAATTTATTTCAGGATTCTAGCACTTTTCGATGATTTTACTTCACTAAGGAGTGGCACGTAGAAAGTTGAGTAATTACTATGCCTCTTAATTATGCGAATAATCTGAATTCATCCAATTTCTAAATGTAAACATCTCCTCCTTTCATCTTTTCTCCCTCCCCCCCACTTTTTTTTAAAAAAATATCAATGCTTGGTGCATGCATAAAAGCGCGAAGGGTTTCAGAATCTGAGAATGAGCAGTACTTATAATTTGGTCATTACGATGTCATAAAACTCAGCAACCACTCTCTTCCTCCCTCTCTCTTGCTTAAACATGCAGAAAAAAATAATATTCAAAGCGATATTGTTTGTGTAGATTAAAAAAAGGTTTGTTGATACATGCAAGGAAAATTTTTCGTGTTGTAATGGTCACCAAAGCGCGCCAGAGGGGAAACGGGAATAAAAATTTTCAGAAATTATGTGATTTGCGAATACTAATAAGTACCAGCCATGAAATGTTTCCCAAAGCAAAGAGAGTTTTAATTACAATATCAATGTCCTCTACATATTGCAATAGCCAAAAGACACATAGCATTTTTAAATTTAATTTAAATGTCTTGTATCCTGTAGTAGGATGTTGAACTCGCATCCCCTGGGTAGTGAGTTCGAACCCCGCTGGCCGAACACCCTCCGTGTATAAGGTGGCTTGTGCACGTATAATCTGACGTGGTCGCAAAGTCTCCACCACTGGGTTTATTGATCAGAGGTCATAGTTCTCTCATTCAGTTCTAAATTACCATCTGTAGATGAGTGAGTGAAATGTATAAATGAAGTCCGTCCCGTAAAAAGGGGGTGACGCATGAGTAGCAAAGATGACACTACTGAAACAAGAGAAGCTAATACTCTCGTCTTAGAATAGCTAACATTGTCAGCGGGCTTGTCTATAAGTGCCATAAGAAACAACAACAAATGTATTGTTTATTACGTTCTAGCAAATCATAAACCTTTATTCAAGTTTGTTTAGTAAGATATTAAAAGAAAAATTGATTGTCCCCTATACTCTAAATTCAAGTTAATAGTTATGGTTATAATATATAACTAATTATATATATATATATATGAAAAAAGCGCTGAGAGAAAAATGAAAGGGAATGTTTACATTTAGCAGTATCTTATAAACTCAAATTATTCGCGGAATTAAGTTGCATAATTACCACTCATCTTCCTGCGTACTACCCTTAGCGAAGTGAAAGAGTCGGAAAATGCTATTCTCGTAATCCTGAAACGAACAATTGCATTCACAATTTATTTCATATAACATTTTTCGAAAGTATGTACGTATGCTTGTAAGTACACTTAGAAGTATGTGGCAAGCCCTAATTTTTTTTTTTTCGATATCAGTTTTATTACTTTCTCGGATCCCAGCGTCCTGAGCGTTCCGGTTTGGTCATTTTTCTTCTTTTGTGTTCTATCTGTGAGGTGTGAATGTGCCCTCCAATAAAAGGTGTCGTATAAGCGAATGTGACGCAAGTAGCTAAGTCGTACTCTTTGTCCTAGTTGGTACTACTGAAAAAATAAGAGAATCTCATTCGGCTTAAATCACTGACAGATAACTGTCAGCGGACTTTTAAAGTGTCATAAGTCACAACACAACAACAATTTCCTTGGATACGAAGGAGAAAGTATAACCATTTAAAAAAAAAATCAAATTCAGATTTTGACGAATATTTACGCTTTAGATCTTCCTGAATTTGAAGAACATCCGTCTGTCTGTCAAAGACGCTTTAAGTTAGGCGGTTGAAATTTGCTATACAGCATTTATACCAAATTTTTAGATTTCTATCAAATTAAGAGCAAATTCGTTCAGAAGAAGTTTGTCTGTTCGGCCGTCTGAATATATGTTAACTCCATGAATACAAAATGAAGTGCAGCTAAAGAGATAAAATTCGATACACAAATTTAACATCTATAATTTAGACACCTATTAAATTTTGAGTCAAATCCCACACGTATTCGATCGTCAGTCTGATCTTTTTGATTAGTGTATTTTGTGCCAAATTATTGTTTCAATCGGACTGAAAAAGGGCATCTAAAACACAAATTCGATTTTCGGATACTATTAACCAACGCCAGAGGTTAATCGCCAAAAAATTCTCAAGGATCACCCGATCAGGATTTAGAAAAAGTGACAGTTTCATGTTGTGGCGAATTGGATTGAGCGAGGATAGAATCTGGGACCTTGTGGTTTGCAGCCCAGTAACATGACCACGATACAAAAGCAATTGCTCGGGTAGCGTAGTTGTTAACTGGCTTATAAGCTTTCACCACAATGTCAAAAGCCATTTCTTAACTATTGTACGCAGTGTCATGCAAGGCGTTCTCTGGGCTAACACCTTTATAAGCGAGTATGCGATAAAGTTTTGGGGTGACCACTTTCTCTGGTTACAAAACACATCTGCATTTGAAGTTTTTGTGAACGGGAATATAAAACAAAACACTGCATCTCTGAATTCTATCGCCAAATAAATCATTCCAAAATACGCGTCTGTTCGTCAAAGGGAAAGATAAATACAAAATAGAAAACATCTCATCATTTTAAAATTATTGAGTGAACA
>JAPMOR010076254.1:440672-547062 GCA_026543865.1 Argiope aurantia | reverse complement strand
CATGTCATTATCAACTTTGATATATAATGCATGATTTATTTTTTAATTTGAAAGTAATATTTGTGTATAATAATAATTAGTAATATTTCAAAAAATTAGGAAACCATGGGAGATGTTACTAAATCCTTTCTTTATGCATGGTGTGGGAAGAATAAAATTACCCCATCATATGAAGTTAGAGGAACTGGGAGTAAACAACGACAAAGATTTTTATGTGAAGTATGTATTGTATTTATAGTATCAAGTTTCTTGTGTTTATCTTGATATATTGTTTTTGTAAATTTTGCTTCTGTTCTGAGTACTCTCTGTATCTGTAATATTCATTTATTACTCTATAAATGTCAGCATCTGTAAAATTATTGATTGCTGTATTTGCTATTAACGTAGATAATATTACATTACTTTTGAATAGTTAAAATTAATCATTGTTGCTTGATAAACTTGGTCTATTTTTCAAAAATACTTTATTTCCTAAATAAAAAATAGGAGAGTTATAAATTTAAATGCTATTTTTCTGAAATTATTATTTTCATTTTTTAAAGTTTTGATTTTTTAAAAATTAGAGAGATTTATAGCGAGGATTAAAGAAATTAATTATTTCCTCTGTTTTCATATTTTGTATTTGTATATATACAAACTACTATAACTATATATAGCAGTTGAGAGATTCATTTGTTAAAGTTAATTTGTTATTTTTTTTTTTTAAATTATATGATTGGTCATTTTTGTGAAATATATCTCTGTATATGCATATTTAAATCAAATTGCTAGTATCATTTTCTTCTTTTTTTAGTTATATTTATTTAGTTTTTGTTTGATTATAGGTAACAGTTCCAGGATTTGGTTATGTTGGTATAGGGAACTCTACAAACAAGAAAGATGCTCAGACAAATGCTGCTAGAGATTTTTTATTATATCTAGTAAGAGCTGGTAAAATATCACAGTCAGAAGTGCCTATTGAATTGCCTGTAAGCTGATCTTAAATTTTTAATGTAAAATTTTTAATATTGGAACTAAGAATTTTTCCTTAGTATGTTTCCCGAAAATCGATTGATTTATTTATTTTCTAATAAAATTTAAATTAAAAAGGATGCTGTTTAGAATTTGATGTGAAATATTTTAAAATTGACCGGTTGAAATGATGAGCTCTGTATTCCCAATACCTTTTATTATTGTGGCAACTTAAATAAAATTTCCATATGTTGTGTGTAGTCTGTTAGTGCATTTTACTAAATTATTGGCAAATAAGAAAATAAACTTCAAAATTTTTATTGCTTTTTGTATGTTTAAAGTTTTAAAGAATGAGTTTCCCCCTCTATTTATGTTTTGTTTGTATACCCCCCCCTTAGATAATCATATTTTTAAAAATTTTTATTTTTTATTTTAATAGTTTATTATAGCTTTCAGTTATAAGTCTCCTAATGCCTTAATTTTTATGAATATTTAAATTCTGTTTTAAATTTTTTTGTTTTCTTTCATTAAAAAAATGTTTTCCCTTTTCATGTAAAACAGTTAAAATAGTTCCTTCTTTATCCAAGCTAATATATTTATTTCCATGTCATGTTTTAATACTGTACTGTTTTTGGGAAATATAATAATTTATTGTTCAAAATATTTAAATATGCTTTTCTCTTCTGTTAAAAGTTAGGAAATGACAATATGTATATATATATTCTTAGGTAATATCGAAAAATTAATCTGAATTTATAAATGAATTTTGTTTTGTTTTTTATATCATTAATTTTTTATGAAATCTAAAATATTATATTTCTAAGTATATCCCTTAAGCTAAAAAATTATGGTTACCAATCTTTAATTCTGTTTATCATCAAATTATTAATATTCTGTTTGATTAAAAATGCACAATGCCATTTTAATGTCAAAATCAAATGCCTATTTTGCATGAAGAATTAGAAATGTTAGTCTGATGTGACAATTTGCAATTTAGATGCTATATAAGGCTTGAGAATAGCTTTTTATACCAATAAATAAATGAAAAAATAAAAGGGGAATTGCAGGGAGGAGGAGATATTATTTGCCTATATCAATTTAAATTTATGCTGTTAAAGTAACCATGAATATCAAATTTTGTATATAAGATTCAGTTAAAGTAAAACACAATAAATTATTCTGGCAGAGAAGCTGGTTACTAATGGCATCCTACAATTTATGATAATGAATAATAAGTTAAAAAACTGGAAGGCTGAAATAAATGTGTTTATCTACTTTTTAATACATGAATAATTGTACCATTATTTAGAACCTGATTTTATAAATTTTTTTAAGAATTACTTATTTTCGTAACTATTTTGTTAATGTATATGTATTTTAGGTTGGACTTCAGAATCAAGGACCTTCAGAATTACCATCCGGTGGACCACAAGCACCTCACATCCAATTGAAAGCTACTGATCAGAATTATCCAATTAAAGATAATTATGTTCCATTTAATCAAGGCTCTGTTCCTAATTATGTGCAGCGTGCAGAGGATCAAAAGAAAATGGAAGAGGTAAATTTTTTAAATGTTTGTAAGCAAGATAATAAAATTAGAAATTAACCTAATTTTGATGGTATATGTACATGATTAGTCTATGATGAATGAAACAAAAATGAATAATTTTTATTCAGATTTAGAAAAAGCAATCAAATATTTTATGATTAAAAAAAAATCTGTTGAATTCTGTCCTATTTAATATATTTGAAGAGAAATGGAAGAAACATGGAAACCTTTTTTTTGTTCATAAAGTTTTATTATTGAATTAAAGAAGGGATTGTATGTAAGTATAGTTAAAATGAAAAAATAAACTGTTAATAATATTAAAAAGAAATAATGAATGACCAATCTGATGACAACAATCGACAGTTATTTTGTTCTGATTGTATACTAAATAATAAGTAATAAGTTATAAACTTCTGAGCTGATGACTAATGAAATGTTATTTATTTCAAGATTTATCATCGAATTTCATTTTAGAGATTTTGGACATATTTCTTCTTAAGTACCTTCATGCTTTTTAAAATTTAAGTTTTAAATCAAAATAGGAATAAAACATTTTTAATCTCTTGAATATTTGAGCTTGATATTCCTTTTCAGTACTTTTGTAATAGTTTGTACAGAAATTTTTTTCTATTATTTCCTCTCTTGAAATAATATGTTCTCTTCTTTCAAAAAGAATAAAAGTTTAATATAATAGTTACATTCCAGGTAAATAGTCTTTGAAGCCAGACATTCATGATCATTCTATTTGTTACGCAAGATACAAATTCCACAAATCAGAGTCCAATGCAGTGATTGAACTATGGAACTGTCTAACAGGACTCACTAACAAATTTGTAATATTTATTCAACATGACTTTACAAAAACACACAGACAACAAAGCACATTTTATGCAAAATATAACTTGCAATAAAAAGTTACAGATTGATAGTAAACAACCTAAGCTAATTTTATTCCAACTAATGTGGTAAATGATTTATTAGAGTGTGCCACAAGCTCTCCTCCTTCCATGGACTATAAACCCATAACTGCATTTTCTGACTGACCAATCTAAATGATATAATAGAAATAAGGGTAATGCATATTTTTTTTGAAAGGGTTGTTATATCTAAAGTTTTTTTTTTTTCTTTTTTCCCCACATTGATATTTAATTTTGGATTATCACCACTCCTTTGTTGTGGTGTGCTGATTGAATTAACATGACTGTCTGACTTGGTGATTGAATAGAATATAGTTAATGATGTAATACAAATTGCAGGCTGAAGATCTAGATATTAATTCTGCAATTCATGGAAACTGGACTCTTGATAATGCTAAATCTCGACTACATCAATTTCTTCAGGCTAATAAATTGAATCAGGAATATAAGTATACTGTAGTTGGACCAGATCACAACAGGTTTGCTTAGTTTTTTTTAAATTTAGTTTTTTAAAAAATGATTTTGAACCTTTTATGGGCTATACATTCCAGAATTGATCACTGTCTAATCACTTCCAGCTTCTATGTGTAGATGATTTGTGAAAAAATCTTATGTTTCTTTCAGTTCTGAGTAAGAACTGGAAGAAATTAACATTTTTTTTGGTTTTGTTGTCAATTATTGAGTGAAATTCATGCATAGTACTAAAGAATGCATTAGAATTTAAATTATTTTCTGTTATAATTGATAAAAAGTAAATTGATTTGTTGAAACAAATACAGTAAAATATTTTTGAAAGGAAAATTTTATATGGGAGTTTCAAAATTGAAAACTTAAATAATAATAATAGAAAATTAATTTTTCTAAAGGCAATAGTTTAAAAAATCTTTTTTGTTTGTAATAAGATATGCATTATGTTATAATAAGTATATGCATGCAGAATTTCTCGTGTATAATAAGCTGCTAAATATAAAAATTAATTAGTTAATTCTAAATTGTAATTTCAATTAAATTATATATGAAAGCTGTAAGATTATTTGGAAATAGCATTAAAAAAATTATTTATGTTGTTTCAGAAAGGCAAATCATGCTATAAATTTACAGATCATAAACTGTTTTTCTCCCGTTCTTGTTCTGTTCTTCTTTCAAAATAAATTTAAAATGATTTTCGTAATCAATAGCAAAATATGTAAAATACAATTTATTAGATGACAATTCTCTGATTACTATAAAACATATTAGAATTCAGTAGAAACATGCATTTTTATATGCTGAATTCCAATTTATAACTAAGGCGGAAAGAATGATAGGCTTAAAAAATTTGATATTATGACATATCCATGTAAATTATGTTAGATATTATTATTTCTGCATTTAACCGAAAATTATTTCATTATTTGCACCTTGTATTAAATCTTGCAATGTGTAAATCATGATATAAAATTAATAAAAATAGGTAATCTGAAAAGCAATAACTGCAATACAAATAAACATGAATGAATCTGCTATACTTGGTTTATTTTTAAGGAAATAATAAAAAGAATTGGACCAAAAGTTGGTTGTGATGTTTTTAAATCATCGTTATCAATTAATTAAATGCAGATAAATTCAAGTCCCATTTATTAAATACCTTTAATATTCCCATTTTTTTATAGTATCAAATTTCAATGATTATCTCTTTAAAGTATTTGGGAATTATATCAGTACTTTTTTTTATTATGTAATTGAGGTACAACTGGAAGTAACTTTTTATTTTTTATTTTATGCAGACACTGGTATAATATTGTGCTGAATCTGCTAGTGATTAGACCATCAATCATGATTTTTCAACAAATAAATGCCCTTTCTAAAACTCTGGAATGTATTGCCTTTAAAAAGGTTAGTAAGCATGTGTGAATGTCGTTTTTTACTTTTCATTTACTGTCTTGCTTTTGATTGTCTAAAATATTTTGTACTATTTGGTGTTTTTCTTCGTATGCTTGTATCAATTAATATATTTCTAACTATATAAATAAAGTGAAAAGGAAAAATAAGTAAATACAACTAAAGAAAAATATTTAATTTTAAAATTTGTGTATGATATCATATATCTTATTAATGTTCTGAATGGTTTTTAAAAAATATATATATATTAATCTGAACATTTTAAACAACCTGAATTTTTTTGAATAATCAAAAAAGTAAAGTTAAAACTTCAAAATAATTGAAATGTTAAAATTGTTTTTTTTTTTAATATTTTCCATTTATAAGTCTATTTTATATGTAGGTTTTCCAATTATATTGTAATATTGGTATAAGGTTATTATTATTATTTTTTTTTCCATTTTTACTTTTTGTAGAATTTTGCTACTGTTTATTAATTGAAACTCAAATGCATGTTTTGTTGAATGCTTTTATATTTTTATTAATTATCAACTTAAAATGGTTGTTGAAATTTCTTGCTTATCATTTGAAGATTTTTTTTTTAGTTTGAGAGATTAGTGCTGATTACCATGTTTCATTATTATTGTTTGATTATTTCATTGTTACAGGAGTTATTTGTGTGAAATGAGTGTATATGTCAAGCAACTTGGCCGTAGTAAGTATATGTTTAGTTACATGATGTTTGCTAAAATTGTTCTTGATGTTTCTGTGAAAATAAGTGTCCCCCCTCCCCTAAATTTTTTTTTATTACTGAGCAATGTATGTGTAATTTATAATTTTCTTTTAATTTTTCTATTGTCTAGAGACTTACTTTTGAATCTACTTTCTATTTCTCTCTTTCTATTATCAATCTATTAAAACTTTCTCTATCTTTCTACTACTGAGCATTTCAAAACATTAATTAGCCTTTTGCTTTGTTTTGGGAATAGAAATATGACTTTCTGTGCTTATTTTTTTTTAAAGTAGGAGTTGAGCCTAGTTTATCAAATACTAATACCATGATTTGTTTATATTATGCACACCCAGTTGTCTTTGCTTTTTAATCAAAAAATTATTTTCAAATGTTTATACTCATCTGACTTTGTGAAAAACGATACTTCCGTACTAAACTTGAATAATAATTTGATTTTGAGAATTAATCGAAATAAATGAATATGTAGAAATATTAAAATAAGAGAAAAAATTAACACTTTTGCTTTTAAGAAATATCATTTAAGTTCTTTGTAAGAAGAGAAGAACTTATTAAATCCAGTGAACTTAATTCATATTGGAATATTATACCCTTTATTAATGTTGCCCAGGGCACTTGTCCTTCTGCCAAATTCTGATTATACTACTGCTGTCATCATTAAATAATTTTGGTACATTTCGGTAGTGAAACTGTTATATTTTGCATTTACTTTTTAGAAAAATGATATTTCATATTTATTTCATTTGTAATAATATTTATTTTTAATTTGAGCTTTTGTCAGTCAACTTGTTGCTAAAAGTGAATTTTTTTTCATGCATGCATAACGTTCTCATGCAGATTAAATTTTATTTTTCTAACGTGCAAGCTAAATTGCTGATAAATTTGGTTAAATTATTTTGAAAAAGCATTAAAAATAGAAATTTAATTTGTTGGTTAAGACATTAGTACCATTAAAAAGATAATTTTTTGATATTCAGTATTGTTATATTTACGTTTGTAATTCAAAATGTTAAGTGAATGGCAATGTTCCATTTTTTTTTAGTTTAGGAAATTGGCAGCACTGTTGTAATATTCCATAGAATAAAAAGATGTCAATTTAAAACATGGTTGTTAGTTTCTTGCTTTTGTTAAGAATATATACTTTATTGCATAGAATCTGAGATTCTAATAAAGTGAGTGACATTAGCTATCGGATAATACAAAAAATAAATTTTATTTTGATATAGATAAAAGTACGAGTTTTTTTGTGACTGTTTAGTAAACGATGTTTTCGATTGTACGTTAAATAACAGTAACCAATTTTTTTTAGTTCTTGTGATTAGCAAAAGTTTGTATCTAGCTTTCAGAGTATCTTTTCATTTGATGTTTGATAAAAAAAAATCATTTGATATTTTCTAACATTCAAATGCAATTTCTGACTTTTTTTTTTTGCTTTAATTATAGTGAAAGCTATTCCTTTATAGATTTACATGCAAGAGAACATGGTTCAAATAAACAGATGGCATCTAAGTCATGCGCACTTTCTCTTGTACGGCAGTTGTATCATTTGCAAGTAATTGAAGCATACACTGGAATAACAAAAAAGAAAGAATCTGATAAGGTAAAAAAAAAAGTAATATTTTGTATGGCATTTAAATATTTCCACCTACCTGAAAGTTATTTTGTGTATTTCTGTGTATGTATTTTTTGTGGGTGGAGTTTAAAAAAAACTTACTACTTATTTCTCTCCAAAACAGTCATTCAGTTTTCTCAATGAAAATTTAAAGGACCATTTCTAAGACAAAGGTGAGGTGAATGGAGCATTTGTCTCAGACAATTTTAAGAAAAGATGATAAATTTTGAGATCTTTCTGTGAATAATAATAAATCAATTCTTATTCCTACATTAGATTCTTATTTCTATAATCATATTTAAATTGGTTAAAATGAAAATTTTATTTAAAATAAAAATAATCTCTCTTTGTATTCATTATTGAAATGGGTAGTATAGATGTAGTATCATCATTATTAAAAAAAGTTGTACAATTTATCAGCTATGAAATCAAAGAGCTTTGGCATCTGTTTCAAGTTGTCCTTCAACGTAATTACAAATATGTCAGTCTTCCAACTAAATAATCTGCTTTTTATCAAAAGTAAAATATAAATATTTTAACACTGGTTAGGTACAATTCAGTGTTATAATCTTTTCCATTATGGATCAGGATCATGTTTTATAAAAACCAAATGTTTAAAATTTTCAGAAGAGATATACATAAAGAATATATTTAAAAAAATCCAAGGAATCTCTTACTTGCATAAACTGTGATAAAACCAGACACATCACCTCCTGAAGGAGGTGAAAAAAATTCCCAAAACAAATTGCAATCAATATTATGATGAGAGTACAATACACGCCAGTTGATGACAATACACTGGCGTATATTGTCATCAATATTATGATGTCAATGGTTCTAACACGAAAGAATGTGATGAAGAAATTTTCAAATTAATGGAAATGAATGAAGCATATGAAATTTTGACACTAGAATCATCATTTAACAAATTTTAAAAGGATAATACAGTATGGACAATATATAAGTGCACCATTAATGAAGAATTGACAATACACAACAATTAATAAATTTTTTGATTGTTATTTTTGGAATAAATTGTAGCCAGATCTGATGAATTTTTTTTCTCTTGATATGATAAAAATACAGTTGATTTTATTGGGAAGTTGATTGTTATTGTTATCAATTTGTTATGAGAATTTTTTAGTTCCAAAGTGAATGTATTAAGCAGCAGCTATTGTACTTGGCTCTTTTAAAATTGGCAATTTGCTTTTATTGATTTTTGCTATTGATAATTTGCTATTGATAATTAAAATCAGCACTACTATTCACGAGTTTCCTTTTTTTGGCACTACAATTATTACTTGGTTGACTATAGCTCATTGCCAGATAGCCAATGAAGTAAATGTATTAACTATGTATGTGTATCTATTAAAAATATTTGTGTAATATACATATAGACTATGCTTAAATTAGCAACATAATTTTTTCACCAAAAAAAGTTAGGAAATTTCTGAGAATAGTAATTTCTCAGAAGAGATATTTTTTTACAGATGTTTTTTGATGGCAAGTTCAAAATCTCAATCTTTTATGAGTGTTAATTTTCCCTAAGATTACAGTATTTAAAATCTTTTGCTCATTTTTGCTCCAGTTATAATACAAATGGTATTTCCTTTAGACAATTATTCAAAAAATAGATATATTATGTAATGAATGGATTTTTCATTGCAAATGTTTAATGTTTGCAGTTAAAATTTTAGAAAAAAAAAAGCATTATTATTATTTTACTATAAACAGATATTTTTCTTTTTTATAACAATTACATTTTTTTTCTTAATAAAGATCCTATTGCTTTCAACTTGATGTATCAGTAGAAAAATTGCTTGCTTGATTCCATTTATTTGAAAATAATTTAATATTTTTTCTTAATATGGTTAGTATTTTAAATAATAGTTTTGTTTATGTTAATTTAATAAAATTTTTTTAATTAAAATTTCAGTTAGAACCATATGAAGTCAGTGTTGACCCTGAACTTATTAATGAGATTTATGCAACTTTAAATGAATTGGATATTCAACCCAAAGATATCCCAGATGTGAGTATTTTTTTTTTTTTTTTTTTTTTTACTTGCCACAGTTTGTGGAAAAATTATTTGTAAATTATACTGTGATACTTATAACTAAGCTCTTTGTAGGAAATATTTAAAATTGTGCCTTTAGAATAATTTTATTTCCTTATTAATGGTTGATTTTAATATTTTAACATTTTTTTGTTGTTGTATTGAGTATATATTTTTGAGTATACATATAAAATTTAAAAATTCCTGTCAAATTATGACTAATGCTGAGCATGTAACAAATTATATAAGATAAATTTAAATATAAAGCATATTCATTAAAAAATTGTTTACATTTTTTCTCACTTTTAATATTTTTTCTGTTAATGTATTGAATTTTATAGGATCCTAATGTTACTGAACCAGTTCTTCTTACGATTGAAAACAATGTAGAAATTGATAACCAAAATCGACCTCATCCTGGAGGTGTGGTACCTTGGTCACCACCTCAGTCTAATTGGAATCCATGGACAAGCTGCAATATAGATGAAGGACCATTAGCTGCGGTAATTGTCATGTATTATATTGATATCTAGCATGTACCCTAATTTGTAAAAAAAATCAGCTTATTACATTTAAAGTTAAAAATATTGTGGTGATATTTTTTTTATTCGTAACTTAAAGGATTTAAATAAATTAATGCCAACTTTTTTTTTTACCTATAATTAAATTTTATGTTTAATATGTATTTTGCAACTTCTGTTATAAAATTATGTAACTTTAAATGGTACAATTTTTTTTGTTGCTTATTTGTCAGATTCATAGTATTTAATATGGCTTGTTAAAACTTGGTTCATCAATAAAATTTAAACTTTTAACCAAAAAAAAAAAAAAAAAACCCTTCTTACATTGAAATTTAGACCATCTTATTCAAGTGCTATAAGGTGTTAACATGTTAGATTCTCATAGGACTTTTCTTCTGACATAATTTAGCTTTAAATTGAACTATGGATTAAAAATTTGCTTTTATATATATTTTTATTCATAAAGAGATACAAATATATCTTTTGTATATGATATTGAAGTGTATTTTTAATGGCTATAAACTAATAAATATTTAAATATTGAATCATTTTTCCCAAAATATCTTTGTATTGAATTTTCAATTGATTTTGCTTTCCTCCATTTGATCTTTTAGCATATAAAATTAGGATATAATGTTGATTATAATGAAAAATATGTAGATACAAACACTTCATTAAAAAATTGTTTATTTTTCAAATAAATTTTATAATTTTATACAATTATATAGGAAGTAATTACAATTGTTTTAATTAATTTTGAATTTTTAACTGTTTTTATGATGATTCATGTTCTTAATGCTATATATATATATATATATATATATATATATATATATATATATATATTATTTTAACTATTTGTATTCATTTTTAATATGCCATATAAAATACATTGAAATCATTCTTTAAGAATTTTTGTTTCTTATAAAGTAATATGTATGTAATATATTTCTTTGACAGATGACTCTTGAAACAATCAGCCAGAATTTATTGGTAGAATATAATCAAAAGCAAAACGATAGTACTTTTGAAAAGGTTTGTAATTTTAAATGAAAATTTATTTTCATTAACTTTACTGATTTGATCATTTAATTTTTGTATAGAAATATGTATTCCTATATGTAATTAACATTAATGCTGATAACACTTAAGAAAATATGAATGTATGTTTAAATATTGTGTTGTATTTTATTTCTTATTTTGGTTAAAATCTAATTATACATATTCGTTTTTACTTTATTGGAATTAAAGTTTCAGGAATAAAGATTTTTTTCTGTGCTCTAAATTATTGAAGATAAGCTCATTTTAAAATTATGAAATAAATATTTGTAATCTGATTTTTTCAATGACTTGGTCCCCACTTCCTTAACTCCCCCACATTGTTATGTATAATCGTATAAAATTCAATTTAATTAATTTATTTTGATATTAAAGAAAATGTAAGATTTTTAAAAATCGTTTTTGTTAGTTAAATATGTCAATATCCTTGTCTTTTAATGCCCATTTTATTTTATATAGCAATTTATTTAACTGAAAAGTATTTCTTATCTTTTTTTCAATATTTCTATTCTTAGAAAGCTTTTGATTACATTAGATGGATTTGTAATATTTGTTTTGAAGTTGTAATATACAAATACTGCATTCAAAGTATTGTATCTTTTTATTTAATACAAATATCTATGTACTATATTTTTTAAAATTGCCATTATTATGATTATTAAAATTTTTATTAAAATATTTATAAAAACCATTAATCATTAGTGGCATTTTTAGCTTAGTTATTGTTTACCCTTAGTGTTCTTATTTTTTAAACATTTGCTATCTGTTTACTTTTGTTACTAAATTTAAGAAATAAAATAATATAAGAAAAAGTGTACTGTCAGTTAATCTGAAATACATTTAGATCCAAAATTAAAAATTTTATTTTAATTAATCATTCAGATTATGTGGTCATCTTCGCATTTGGTTTATTTTGTAGGAAGATCCATTTAATGTTATTTTCCTGTTGTCTGAAATAGCTATGTTTATCTTCAAATGGCCATCTCTTTCTAATGCCTTAAAAAAGTTTAATGCCAAAAAAAATGATTTAGCACGTAAAAACAAACAAATATTTCATTATGGTTAGAATGGACATGCTGAAAAATGTTTTTATTAACCCGTTAATGCCCAACTTAATTTAAAATTGAAATTTTGTTAAAAACTTTAGAAATTATGTTGTAAACACTTAAATATAATATGCAATTAAACACCACAACATTAATTGAGGACCCGAGATAATTACTGTCCTATAAATAGGATGCTGGGCGGATATGGAAGTTTTTGAACACTTAGTACTTCTCCTTTGTTTTTAGTTACTTGATTACATTTTTGTTCCCAAACAATTGAACTTTAATATTTAATGCAAAATAAAATGAAACACAAATAAATTTGACATTTTTTATTAAGTTTAAACATATCCACACTGTTTATGGTAATTTGGAAAACATTTCGAACATAGAGTTACATTACATTTCATTCAAAATGTATGAGGTTTTCCAGAACAATTTTGCTCCATCACATCTAACAGTGTCCATTTCCTTCACTCGAGATGAAATTGTATAACTTGGTCTGCCGATTTGTTTTTGTCCTGTGTTGCCTTTTTTTAGATAGGCTAGTGCAATATGTCTCCTTATCTCATCTTGAGCCACTATGAAATAAACTAAATATCAGAAAATTTAACAAATCCGCCCAGCGTCCTATTTTTAGGACAGTAGTTTAAATTTGTAATTAAAACTAATAAAAGTAAAAACAATTTTAAAGCGTTATAAGATATCTGTTAATAGAATATCTGAAATAAAAATTCAGAAAAAATATTTAAACTTACCTTTAAAACCTGTTCGTACAATTACAATGAAATTCAGCAAGAAAAAATCATGAAAATGGCGAAGTTTACGTGTCTTCAGCTGGCTGAAAAATGCTTCCATCTGGTCCAAACCGGTTTAAGTAAGTAGAGTGAAACCATTACTCTTCAGGGGGTAGATAAAGAATAGGCGAAATGTTGAATAGCTTTATTTAGAATGGTGAAAATGAACTGTCCTATAAGTATGACGCTGGGAGGAAACTGGTTAATATAAGAATCTTTTTCCTGTATTTTAATATATATATATATATACTAGTTGCTTTTGGCTACCAGCTGATTTGCAGGGGATATTGATAATATATTCAGTATTCAGTTATATCATTTTGGTATAACTTCATGGCTGTGATTTTCCATATTATAAGATATTAAAGCCTGTTATTTAAATTGTTTTAGTTCTGTTCTGTTTATAGTGTGCATAACATGTTATTGAGGTAAAAACATCTTATTTATCTGTGTATTATTGTTATTAAAATGCAAATATGCAGTTAATTTTTTTTAAATCTTCCTGTGTATTATAGCAGTTTATTTATTTTGAAGATTACTCAGTTTTAAGCAGAATCCTTCTTTAGCTTTCAACAATAGCCGAAAATTATTTTATTAAATTTTTGATGAAACAATGACAATGGTTTGAATTTCGAAGTGACAATATAAACTACTGCTGAAAAGTAGGCAAAAAATATATATATATTTAAAATTGCCTAAATTTAGGACAAATTTACAAGATTATTAATGGTATAATTTAAATGACAATTTCTTAAATTTTGAAATGATATGAATTCTTTTTTTTTTTTTTTTTGCAATAATGATTTTGGAAGTTATTATGGAAAAATGCTGAAAATTTGTTTAATTTGTTGTTAATATTCAAATTAAAATTTCAAAACAAAAAATTACTTTGAATTGCACATTTCCATTTTCCAAATTATATATATACCAGATCTGATAGCTGTCAACCAAATGTCATGCACACACATTCATCTGTATTCTTAGAGTTTATATATACTTCTGCATAAGGGTAAATATTATATATCTGCCTATTAAACTCTTTAGATGCTTGAAATGAGAAAGGAACTGCCTGTGTACCAATTTCGTGAAGAGATTCTAAAGGCTATTCGAGAAAACAGTGTTGTGATTATTCGTGGTGCTACTGGATGTGGTAAAACAACTCAAGTAAGGCCTTAGATTAATTTAGTTGATGTTGATTTAGTTAGTGCAATGTCTTATGTAATTACTAATTTCTCTGTGTCATGTACATACTTTATATATGAAAGAGAAAGGTAACCATTAAGCTGGATATATTAAGTATAATATATTGCTTGATTTTGTTTTTAAATTCAAGTAACAATTTCAACAATACTTTTAAATGCTGACTGCCATCAATTTTTATCTAATATATATATATGTAATGATATCTGTTAAGCTAACTATATTCCTAATTAATTTCCTAATTTTTTATCTTAATTTAGCTCATATTAACTTCATTCTAAAATGTTCTTTTAAATCCAATTCCCACTTTTTATTTAATTAATTCTTCATCTGCTCTATAAAACTCCTAATCTCAGCATTTTCTCATGCTCTGAGTGAAGGGATAAAAATTCTTAATATTTACAACATTCTTTCAAAGATATCTAAGATACCCTCTCCTAAAGTCAAAGAGATCCTTACCAAAATTTCATAGTAAAAAGATTCTAAGGAAAAATTTTTGCTCTCTTTTGCACTTGTATTGAAGTGAAAGCGGATGTCAGTTTTATCATTGCTTCTTAAAATGCCTCCCGTAGTGAAATAAAGTGAAGTTAAAATTTCAAAAGTTTCTTCTTCGATTCAGCCTAGCTACCGCTAAAATATGTTTACATATATATATATTATAATCCTTCATGAAAGAGAAGAGCAAGCTTTTTTATAGATGAAAATATTGTAATCAACATTGTTTGAAATGTTCTAGTCAGTTACACACTTGTTGTTTGATTGTGTGGAAAACAAATTAATTTATTTATTGTAAATATTGAAGATGAAATCATCTTTATTATTATTATTGTAATAACAATAGTTAGTTTTGCAAGTTTTTTGTGGGATTAAATTTTGGAATAGTTGAATGTAGAAGATAAAGGCTATGTTGGAAGCAATTTCTAGCTTTAAAAAAAAATGCATTGTTTATTTTCTTCAGATGAGAATGATTTTAACAGGTTACAAATATAAGAGCAATGAATATAAGCATTGATTTAAAAATAAAAAAAAATCTAAAATTTTAAACAGTAAGTGAAGAGTAGAGGTCAAAATTAATATTTAATTCATATTTTAAAAATGGGATATTCTGCCTGTGTATAATTTAATTTTAGATGTTTTCTTTTTTAATTTTTCATATTTTGAAGTCGAGTGTGTTTTAGCAAAACATTTAGAAGTTGTATCTCAAATATTTGCTTGAAATTTTTTGCCAATGGAAACTAAATTATAAAATAAAAATTTTTATAAATTATTTTTGTTATAGAATTTAAAAAATATATATATAATTATCTGAAATGCTAGCTCAATAAGGAAATCTATATAGCACATTAGTGAAGCTGTTAATTTTTCTCGTATTGTTTGTATCAAATTCAGTAAAAATTAGTTTTGATTCAGAATATTTCAAATGGAGTTATTAGAATTTTTTTAAGCTATTTTAATATAACATTAAAAAAACATAAAAATTTATGTAGAAAGTGTTGAAATGTTTATGAAAATATCATTCACTTGCCCTGTTATTTATGCTTAATGCTTAAGATACATACAATTTTTAATTTTAAGAAAATTAACTGCACTTACATATGTTATAGGTATAAAGTTTGATGTGTATAATTGAAATAATTATATGAAATTCAGTAAGACTAAGATAATTTTTCTTTTAAATATTTATCTGAAGTCAAAGGAGTTATTCTGATTTAAGAGAACTCTGCACTTCCGTAATTATATTAGTTTATATCTTTATTGTATTAAGATAAACAAAAAAATTTAACTATTGCTCAGAGTGTAATTTTCTCAGAGCATTATGAGTAATAAAAGAAAAGAGGATTTATGAAATTCATTTTAAGGCTTTAATCAAGTAAAAAGAAAAATTGCAAAAGAAAGGCAATCCCTCCATGCTGTAATACTAAGAAAGTTATTCTTTAAAGGAAGAAGTAAAATATTAAATATGTGCTCATTTATAGTGCAAAGTGCAGAATTCTTCATGCTCTGAAAATAGGAAAAAATCAGGATTAGAAACTTAGCTGAAGACACAAAATGATAGGCAAATGAGAATTTTGTATAAATTGAATTAAATCTAAAATCTGAAATTTCTTTTTGTAAATTTATCAAGAGAGTTGCTATAAGCATTTTTATTTGAAAATAAATTGTATTTAAAATATTTTTTTAGGTATCTCAATACATTTTGGATGACTATTTAACTTCAGGATGTGGAGCTGATTGTTGTATTGTAGTGACTCAGGTGATTAAAGTTTTCATTTTCAATTTAATCCCGATATTAAGATGGAATTGATAGCAATTTTTAATTCCAACTATTATAGCTGCTTAAATTTTTTTTTCTAACAATATTTGCATTTTTATTCAGCCTCGTCGTATCAGTGCTGTGTCTGTTGCTGAAAGAATTGCTGAAGAACGTGTAGAATCTCTTGGGAACACTACAGGATACAGTGTCAGATTTGAATCTTGTTTACCTCGCCCATATGGTTCAATACTTTTTTGTACCGTAGGTTAGTTTTATTGTTTTTTTGTTAGGTTAGTTTTATTGTTTTTTTGTTAGGTTAGTTTTATTGTTTTTTTGTTAGGTTAGTTGTATTGTTTAATTGCTATTATTTTGATCTCTATTTAATATTTCTTTTACGATTGCTCTTAATGTTTGTTGTTTTGCATTTATTGGTTAAAGTTAGTTAAAACACTTTTATTTAAAATTTATTATTAAAAATATGCATTATGTGGTGCATTAAGAATTTACAAAAAAAAATAAATAAATAAAGCCTTTCTAAGATTACATGTTTTATAAAAAGAATTATAATTTCCTGAATTTCTTTTAATCAAAGGCCTTTTTTTGAAGAATATTTGAAATAAATTTTTGAAACATGGATGTTTATTAGTTTGTTTAATCTCTGTTTCAATGCAACAATGAATTCAATGAAAGTTGTGTATTTATTATATTTTTAAAACTGAGATAACTATTATGAATATTAAATTAGATTGTTCTAAACATGTAGAAAGATGTATATTTGTATGAATATTAGCTTTTTAGGTTCAGCTTAGTGATATCTAGTTTTTATTTTATTACTTGAAAAGAATATCTTTTATTTATTTTATTTTTAAAAATTAGCAAATTTTCATCAAACATCATAAATTTGTTGCTGTAAGTGTACATTTTCTGAAATATTTTCCAATTTTTAGAAACTTTCCTTTAAAATAGAATTTTTCATTTAAACATATATATTTACTAGGTGATTATAAAAATACTATCCCTATATATGAGACCTTAACTATCGTTCTCATACCTTAAAATACCTTGAACTAAAATTTTATTCTATTCTTGTTAATGTTACGGTAGCTATGATCTCATACATATATCGGGATAGTTTTTTTATAATCACCCAATGTATGTGTGTGTGTGTGTATATATATATTTAAGATGTTTCTAAATGCTTTTCTCCGAAAACTTTTAATATTTGTTATTACCATAAAAATGTGTAGAAAATGTGTTGATTAACCTGTTGATATTAACTTAATTTAAAGCATACATTTCAGTAAAATTGGTTTGAAATCCCAATTAAAAATAGAAATGGAATGAAATTTTTTCCCTATAATTTTTATTTTTTGGTAAAAACATCTTTATACATATGCATTAAAAGATTTTAAAACAATTTAAAGTATAAAATTATAATTATTTTACATTACATTAAATGGGATTTCGTTCTGAATAAAATTCTTGATTGTAGAAAATCATCTTGGTAATTTTTCATTATCAGTTTGAATTCATTACTACCTTTCCAATTATTTTTTAAGTATGCTTTTTTGGTGATTATTTTTAATGAAGGAATTTTTTAATCTTAAATTTATATGTAGAAAACACAAACTTTTAATTCCATTTCTTACTAGGTGTCTTACTTAGAAAATTGGAATGTGGTTTGAGAGGTGTATCTCATGTGATTGTTGATGAAATTCATGAAAGAGATGTGAATGTAAGACATTTCATCATCTTAATGATGCATTTTTATAGTAATTTTAATTATTTTAATTAATCATTTTATTTAATATTTCTGTTAATTTTTTAAGTATATGTTCTTTTCAATTATTTGATTCTTTTTTAAATAGAGAGTTAAAATTAATTTTCTCCTGTAAATTGAGTTATATTTTCTCAAATTGCCTAACATTTCAGATCTGTTTGATCAATTAAAATCATTAATATATACTAAAAATGTTCTTGGTAATATTGTTCTTTTTTAATAGTCTGACTTTATCATGGTTGTTTTGAGGGACATGGTGCGAGCTTTTCCACAAATGCGTGTTATCTTGATGTCTGCTACTATTGATACTACCTTATTCCAAGAATACTTTGGAGGGTGCCCTATAATAGAGGTATCTGGAAGAACTTTTCCTGTTCAAGGTAATTATAATTTTAAATAAATAGTTGTATAAAATTGTAGTTCTGATAATTGCTGACCTCTTAATATTTATATTGACATTGCAATATTATTATTTAAAAATACAAAAGAACTGTGAACGTAACAGACTGTACAGTTTATATCTTTTTTTTTATGTTTCATTATTAATCTAAAGTGTATTGTAAATTAAACAATTTTGTATATTTTAAATATTTTAGAATATTTTTTGGAGGACTGCATTCAGATGCTGAATTTTGTTCCTTCTCCGAATACTAGAAAGAGGAAAAGAGAGGAAGAGGGTGTAGAAACAGAAGAACTAGATGTGAGAATTTTTATTATTTTAATCTCTTGTTATTTTATTGAAAAGAATGGGGGAATCAGAATTCCCATATTTGTATAAGTAAGTAGTGAATTTAACATTTGTGCAAATTTTAATCAGAGCCTTAGTAAATTATATTGAAATAATTTTATTTAAGATGGTTTACTTAAGCCTCTTTTCTTTTTTCCCCCTCTTTCTCCCCCTCCCCCCTTATTTATAAACACTTGCTTCAGATGTTGAGCTGAAATTTCTTGTGAATACAATAATAATGTGCATTAACATTATTTGGAATTTCAATTTTTAAACTAGAGAATATCATTTTAAAATTTATTTTATAATGTCACTTTTTCTACATTTTATTTTTTTGTCCATTTAATTGCATTAAATATTTTGTTCTTTGTAAATGAAATTTAAAATTTTAAAGGTAGAAAATTTGTTATTCTTATCTCTTAATTATTATATTTTAGTTATTAATTGCTTTTGTGATTATTGTAATTTTGCTAAAGCAAATTTTATTCTTTCTTTCCTTAGGAAAATTTAAATAAAGTAATTGGGCCAGATTACTCGCCTAGCACCAAACAAGCAATGGCTTCTTTAAGTGAAAAAGAGATGTCATTTGAACTTATTGAAGTATATAATATATTATGTTGGACTTATTTAAGTATATAATATATTATGTTTTTGTTAACGTATGAGACAAATTATATACAGTTGAGGGTGAGGGTAGATATCATGTAATGTGATATCAGTAATTCTCTAATTGGTTTTTAAATGCACGCTAAATGTTTAGTCTATTGAAAGAAAAAAAATGTAGTAAGTGTTAAAATTTATAAATTAAACTTAGAATTTATTTTTCCTGCAGAATCTAACTATTTTTGTTGGGTATTATATATATTTTTTAATGTTAGATTATTCTAATATAAAATTTGAATAAAAAAATTGTGAGACAGAATTTACAAAATTTTGGAATCTATAATTCATACTAATCTACAATATGTATAGTTTGGCCTTAATTCTGGCATAAAAGAAATTCATTGTTTCTAAATTTGTCTCTAACAGGTCCTTAGTTTAAAGCATTGTTAATTTTAAAACAGGTAAACAAATTTATATATTTCAATGATATTAGTTATTTCATTATAGATTTTAAAGCTTCAAATTCATATTTGCATATATCTCATTAATTTCTGTTTGTATCTACAAATATATATATATATATATATATATATATATATATTCTAGATATGAAACAAAGTAGGATAGAAGTAAACTTGAAATAAAATCCTAATTCAAGGATACCATTACTTTCCTTTATAAAAAAAAACTAATGCAATTGCAGGAAAATATATGGTAGCATTCTTGTAATAAATAATTTGAGAATTGAAACTTAAAATTCGAGAATTATGCATTGATGTTTTACATATGAATTTCATTTCTATAAATCTTTTTTATGGGATATTATATTTTTGTTCTTTTTCATAAATATTGATTATAATACTTTTAGTTTGTACCCATTAATCTTTCATAAAAATTTGTATATTTTATTGTCACATATGTTTTAATAGGCTTTGCTGTCATACATTAAAAGTCTGAATGTACCTGGTGCTGTGCTAATTTTCTTGCCTGGTTGGAATTTAATTTTTGCCTTGATGCGCCATTTACAACAGCACCCCAAGTTTAGCACATCAGAATATTGTATTTTACCACTTCATTCACAAGTTCCTCGAGAAGATCAGCACAGAGTGTTTGAACCTGTTCCAGATGGAGTCACTAAGGTAATGTTTTTTATCCTCAATTATTATTTAATCTATTTTTAAAAGTAATTATATAATTTATAAATATTTAAATAAGAGTTTATTTTCATTAATCAAACAACTACATTCTGAATTTTATATTTGAAATTTTAACCTTTACTAAATATTATCTGTGACTGAATTTTCTGATTAATGTTATGATGAATTAGGAGAAACTTCCTCTTAAAAGTATATGTTTTGATGGAAGAACTGAAAATAGCCCCTCCCCCTGTTTTCAAAATGTTTGTTTTCAAGGTCAACAAGGTTTGGGATTTCCCTAAAATACCTGCAAGTGTAAAATTTTATCATCTTTTCATTGCAGGTGTAAAATTTTAGCTTCTTTTCATTTACCCATCACACTTGGGGTGTCTATATTGTACTGAGGAGTAAAGCAATCAGTTATATGATTAAAGAGAAGATATTTTAATTTAATTAGTGAATAGATCCTAAATGTGTAATTGGTGCATATATTTTTAAAGCATATAAACAAAGATAAAAATTCTGTTGATATATATATATATATATATATATATATATATATATATATATATTGTAAGAAATAGATTAGAACTGCAATTAAAGTAAGATGCTTTTTCAAAATTACATCAGATTTAAATTATATCTTATATTGATTTGTTATTCATTAAGGGATTTGCTGAAATAATAAACCCTGGTAGTAATTAAGAATAATGCAAGGATTGTGTCATTCTTTGAAGAGCAATCAACAAAATGTCAATCAATTAAAAACAAAAAAATCATCTGCATTATAGTTTTAGATAGTTATACTATGCAAGAAAAGAAAAATTATGAAACTGTGAATCACCTTTAAAAAAGTTATTATTATTTTTTTTATGTGAAAACATAGTTTTATTATTTCAGATTGTTTGATAAGCAGTCTATTGATAAAGTCAAATTATAGAAAGTTAATATTAATAGTTAAATAAATATTTGATAATACTTATGAATTAATTTGTTTATTTTAAAGATAACTTTTTCTTGTATATTCTACAGATGTAGTTTAACATTAATAAAGCTGGTAATTCAACATTGATCCACATTTTAACTTTAAAAATAATTTTATTATTTTGATTCTTGTTGAAAGTATTGAAAGCAGTGTATAAATTTTATTTATTTATTTTCATTAATCCAATATTTGATTTTTCGATATAACATTTTTGAATATTGATTTGCTGCAGTGCAAAATTGTTTGCCATGTAATTCTCTTTTCTAAAATATTATGCTTAACCCTGTTTTGTTCACATTTAATATGTGAATATAGCATCAAGGTTTGTAGTTCAAATATTAGCAGGGTTGCTTTGGCACTAGAACTGGGAAATTTGGGAAAACATAGGGAATTTTAAAATTATCTATTAAATAGGGAAAATGATGGAAATTTTGGACTTTTCCTTAAAAATTGGGAAAATATAGGGATAGGAAATTTTAAATTTCTTAGTTTTTTTTCATCTAAAAAATTCTTATCTCTTTTCACATTGCAAGAATAAAAGATCATCGTAACTTTAAAAACTATATAACATTCTTGGCAATTAAACTGCTGAAACTCGATTATTTTCTACTTGCTCTCCTTTTCTTCTGTATAGATCAGTTCAACTTCCAATATTGAGGAAAAATATTGTTATTAGAATAGTGACTACAGTTATTTTAATACTAATGAATTGCTGAAACTGAAAAAAAAAAAAAAAAGACTTCTTTAACAAAGTGTTTTGTATTTGTGAAGTATATTATGGTGTGAAAATTAAGGCAAAGTGGCTATATTGTGTTTAACTGAGGGAAAAGCCAAAGTTTACAAGAACAAATATATTAATAAAACCTTAAAAATCCACCTAGGAATGCTCTAGGAGCCTAGTGCTGCGGAATACTGTGAAAATGTTGGTACAAGCTTTTAAAATAGAAAAAAGTGGTGTAGTCACAAGCTTAACAAATGCGTTGAAACAGTAAAACAGATAACCACTATGTGGCACCACAAATATACCATAAAAAATTATTTGAATGCATATTTGAAAATTTTGCTATTTTAAAAGCTGCAACATGTTTAAATCTATGTTTATTAAAAATAATACAGTATTAGATGAAAAAATTAATGGTTGATTTGTTTCAACTTCTTTATTCCCAAAGCATAAATTTCCATTGCATGTTTTCTAATTTGAATTTTTTCATGAAAAATATTAAAAGAACAGCAAAGAACATATTGATTCATTTAATAGAAAAACTCTTTTAGATGATTTTTCTGTTTGAAGTCCAAAGAATTTTCTGAATATTTGGAAGTTGTAAAAAGAATTCTTGTATTTATACATGACGATGTGGCTGTGGAAAAGTGGATTTAGTATCAGAAAGAATGGGCTTGTTGAAACTTTGAAAGAAGATTCTTTAATTGCTCTAATTACTTATAACCATAATGCCATAAATTATCTTATAACTATATGAGGCCATAAATCTTTTATGGAGGTGTTTTAAATGTTTTGACCTCAAGAGACTTATAAAATAAGCAAAATTTGCACTTGTGAGTTATTATGAAACTACATAGAAAAGAAAAAGTTCAGGGGAAGAAAGAGAGTTTAACAAATACAAATAGTTTTGTAAATTAATTTTTAAAAAATGTAATTGACAATTGTCGAATCACTCAAACTTGCAGAAATTTATGCTCAAATATGTAAACTGACAAACAAAATTGCTTTGTAATGTTTTATGTTAAGAAATCCTTAAATCTGTAAAATTAAGGACTATCATGCTCTTTACTTGTGTGACTTACAATTAACAAGCATGATTGGTAATGTATTCCCTTATTGGTATTATATAAATTCTAGATAATAAATAATATAAATTCTTAAAATAAATTTTAGATAATATATAGATAATTTTAGATAATTTAGATAATAAATTTTAGATATTTAGATTTTCATGCATATATATATATATATTTGCATGAAAATATAAACTTTCTGTTATTTTGAATAATGTTAAATTGTTGCTTCTTTTCCTTGTTTTTTCCACTCCTTATAATAGTATTGCATTGTAATTAACATATGAGTGCTATTTGTGCATTTCTTCTTTTTCTTGAATATATGTGCAGCAAAAATACTGCAATTTTTTCCCCTAGATTTGTGAGTTAACTCTTATATTGCTATGCTTGATTTTTTTTTATTTCCATAATATAGCACTTTTTGTTATTTTTTTTCAGTCTATTTTGTATTTACTTATGTCCAGAGAATAAATGAGTTACAAACAAAATTACTGTAAGGACTCTGATAAAATATATTCATAAGCTACTAATTTCTTTTACTCTTACAAATGTATAATTTCAAAGGTTTTTCAAGAGTATCGCTTCTGAAATTAGATTAGATTATAACACCACTAGAGTGGTGTTATTATCTGGTTTGTAATCTGAATTAGATTACAGCACCACTTTAATAATGTTATAATCTAATTTCTTTCCAGTCTGTTACTGATTTATTTACGTATTTTATTCATAAGAATGACTTTCTTGTATCTTTTTGGAATGCAATTGATAGCAGTTGTATCATCAGTTAAGTTAAAATTTCAGTTTTGTATCTTTTTGGCATTTGATTAGAAAATTCTGATTTTTCTCATGGACCAAGTATGGTAATATTTCATTTTAGAAAGAGTTGACAAAGTTTGTAGGCAGTGGAGTTGTTACATGTACCATTACACTCTCTTAATTTATATATTCATTTATAGCTCATGAGTCCTGTTTTTGTCTTTGGCCCAGTTTTTTTTCAGTATTAATATGAGCAATTAAAATAAATGAAATTTCACTATTATGTAAAAACAATTTTTTAACTTCATACTTAGTTAGTTTAATTGACATATACTGTTCATTGTCTCGTATATTGTATTATATAATAGTGAAAGTTTTTTATTTTAATATTTTTTGTGCACTCTTTTCTTTTAGATAATCTTATCTACTAACATTGCAGAAACAAGTATCACAATTAATGATGTAGTATATGTCATTGATTCTTGCAAGTAAGTAACAAAAAATTTTCCTTTTAAATATTTGTGTGAAATTAAAGTTTTATCGCTTTTTGAATTGATGCATTGAATGTTTATACTTGTTTACCAAAATGACTGAATTAATTCATATTGGTGCTAATCACTATGCAAAAACATAAGTTTGAGGTGTTCACATTTTTGATTATTTAGCATGTTTCATCTTTATGTGTAGCTTCTTATTCTGCTTGCATGCTTTAATGCAGTGCTTTGAGAAAGAAAGTACAAGTAAGTAAGTTATTGTAAATAATGGGAAATGAAAAGGCTGAATTAATTGATTCTTTGAGTGTTCAATTATTCTTATGTATAATATTTTAATAATAGTTTTTAAAATATTTTATCCTTGTGCTTTAGGTCTTTGAGTTGAGTATGGAAATCTAAAAAAAGATGTGCCACTTAAAGGTCTAAACAATAAAAAACATTTTGAAAAAAAAAATGTTAATGGACATAAATAAGTAAAGCATTTATGCATTCAATATAAACTAAAAACTTCCAGTTTACAGCCATTCAACATTGGATGCATATAAATTTTTTGCAGAAAGCTTTGCAAAACATTTGCAAAGTATTTTGATTTTCTAAGAAAAGAACCAAAGATGTTGCGGATAAAAATGAAGTATTGTGAGTCTTTTTAAGAGTGAACAAGCAAAGTATATAAGATGTGGTTTATTTCATGTCTGCAATTGTAGGCTTAAAAAATATCAATAAGAAATACATCGAATCTGAGTCCTATCTATTTGGAGGATGTCAATGTTAGGCCCTTCATCAGAAATCTTATTGTTAGATTTTACTCTAAATTGATTTCACCTCTTGATATTTATATTAATTATTAATAGTCCTAAAAATTTTTAGTATCTTTTTTAAGTGAATTTAATTTTTCTTATTTAGTGGTTGAAATTCACCATTCATTTTGTGGAATCATTACCAAATTGCACTTAATCATAAAATGAATTAAAAAAAACTATGCTAGAGAAGTCTATTATTGTTGTATATAAAAATGTCTGGGGTTCAATCTGTGATTGTGCTAAAAGTGTTTCTACATGCATACATACGTATATGTGACAAATTAAAAAGAGGGGGGTTGGTAGCTTCTAAAGCAATTCTTTACTGAAACTTTTGCTTTTGTTAGTCTAATTTTCTTTCTTTGCAAATAAAATTCAGTATTTAAGGCAGAATGTGTTGACAATTATTTCATACATGTTATAGGGTAAAAATGAAGCTTTTCACATCACATAACAACATGACAAACTATGCAACAGTTTGGGCTTCTAAAACTAACTTAGAACAGAGAAAAGGCAGAGCTGGCCGCGTAAGAGCAGGTTTTGCATTTAGACTTTGCAGTCGAGCTAGATTTGAAAAGTAAGTTATTTGTATTTTCAGTAAATTATTTTTTTTCTTGAAAAAAGAAATCATTATAGTTAGTTTAAAATCTGCAGTTAAATGGAATATTGTGATTTTTTTCTTTAGATTGGAAAATTACACTACACCAGAAATATTTCGCACACCATTGCATGAAATTTCTTTGGCCATTAAACTTCTTAGGCTTGGTGATATTGGTAAATTTCTCTCTAAAGCATTAGAACCTCCACCAATAGATGCTGTCATAGAATCGGAAGTTCTTTTAAGAGGTAACATTTTTTTTTGATGAATAATAATTTTTTTTTGCATTTAGCAAATTAATTTTTCTAATAATATATATATCTATAAGTTATGGAATACTATAAATTTTAGTTAATTTTTTGGACAGTTCATTAATTTCATTTCAATTTTAGATGTTCAGATGTTATTGTTTCTTTAATAAATGATTTTTAAACTTAGTAATGTTAATTTGAAAATTTTTCAAACATTTTTTTTTTTTTACTTTAGGAACCAATCGGGATTGTAAAAATATAGTTTTTTAAACCACATTTTGTCCATTTTGTTTTTTAAAATTTATTTGGGAATCATAGTTTTTGGTGTATAATCTTTTGTTGCTATAAAAGTTCTATATTCTATTCATTTCTTAGTAATTTCATAGAACAATTACTATGCTCATTTCAAAAGTAATGGATGCAGGTAGCCATCTAATGGCCTTTAAAATTTGTTCCACCTTAAAATGCACATATGTATCACCTGTCCCAAGCTTAACTTACAGCAATGCACAGTCGGTAAACCTGGCTGTGAGAGACATTCGTAGTTGATGCATATATAACATGCCCATCCTGAAAAGGTTAATAAATGATTTAAAAACTTGGTAACATTAATTTTGAAATTCTTTTCCCTCATTTTTTTTTTATTTGGAAATATATCTGGATGTTGAAAATATTGTTTTTTATGCTATATTATGTCTATTTTGTTTTTTTAATTTGTTTTGGGATCATAGTACTTGGTGCATAATCTTTTGTTGCTATAGAATGTGATAGGTAATGTTGAATTTTTTTTGGTCAGTTTATTTATTGTATTCATTTCATAGAAATAAAATGATTTTTTTTTTTATCATAGGCAATAATGAACTAAATTTATGGCCTATCAATTGTTCAATTTAGTTTTTTATGAATGTTGAATATTTCTTTGTGTATTACTTTCAGCTAAATAATGGAAACTGTGTATTCCACAGTTGTTTGTAATCATGAAGTCATAATTATTACAGTTATGAAATGCCTTTAAAATTTCTTTAAATTCTTAAATGTGCATTTTTTTCATTAAGTAATTAAGTCTTCCTTGTCTCATGCTTATATTTCATTTATCAAATTAATTCCATATAGGAATGCTACCTATTACAATGGCTTTCGTGATACTGGAAACATTTCTTTATGTCATTTTTGATCATGGAAAAATAGAACCCTAAACCACTTCTCATTCAAGCATTTATATGAATGTATATTTTATAAAACTTTTGGTAAATTAACAGGAGAAGCATATCTTTAAATCTGTTCAAATTACAGATTAAACAGATAAAATTTCAGAAATTAGACACCAAGAAGCATGATAATTCTTAAGAACTCAAATAATTTATGATATCTTTGTGTGCATTATGCTTTACCTACATAAGTTTGTGACTCTATAACTCAAATAGTTATAAAATACAGTAAATCTATTCTTTATTCACTTTTTTTGGTGAGTTGAAAAGTTCAATTTTTTTTTTTTTTTTTGATCTTTAAAAAATTCTTTGTAAGGATCAGGAGTGACTCACTCGCCACAACTATGCAGAAGCCAGATAAGGACTGTGTGGAATGATTCTGTGCTCATTTATCTTTAAAAAGGGGATTTATCAAAATTTAGCTAAGCAAGCATTTATTTTGGCAGCATTATTTTCATATGATACTGCATATTCAGATTGAACAGATAAAACTTCAGAAATTAGATGCTGAGAAGCAAGAGAAAGGCAATTTTAATTCTTAATAACTTGATAAATTTAAATACTTTATGTATTTGTTACTATATCTCTGTGTGTATTATGCTTTACCTACATGAACTTGTGACTTGTAAGTATTTCTGCTTAGATTGGAAGTGGTGGGAATTTGAATTTTTATTTTCCTGTGATTCTCTTACAATTAAAATTAGAAGGATAATTCATACCAGATGAAACATTGGATTCATCATGATAAATAATTTTTGTATTGAAAATTTTCTTGTGTATATAAAGTTTAGAAGTTAAAAGCTGAAAAAATCATAACCCCAGCTTTAATGGCTTTTTAATTTAAACTTCTGACATTGCTTGTAAGCTATCATCATTTGCATCCCCCCCCATTCTCTTTCATCTCCATAGCTCTAATTATTATGAAATTAGAGGAGATAATGTTGAAGTGATCAATATATTTCTAGTCAGATAGAATCTACCTTTTAAATTTAGATTTTGATAAATTATTGTGAAAAAAACATTAGAAGGTATTATTCTAAATATTTTATAATGTTACATCCAAACTCTGAAGATTTAATTTTATGGTTAATTTTGCATAGGATAATAGTTGAATTTTTCTTATATATTTTAAGCTGTTGTGGACATTACATTGTTATATATTTTTAGAAATGAGAGCCCTGGATCATAATAGTGAACTGACACCTTTAGGTAAAATTTTGGCTAGGCTACCGATAGAGCCTCGTCTGGGGAAAATGCTTGTCCTAGCATGTGCATTTGGGTAAGTTTCTTTTATGAAAAAATATTACTTATTAAGTGTGTTGCTTACTTTTAGTAGTATATTATATAAAGTTGTATAACTAAAAGCTGTTATATTAATAAAGGTTCTCCATCATTCTATACTCCTTCCATCCCCCTAAATATCAGCTTTGTTAATATGGTTTCTGTGAGAGAAAATTATATATCAAATTGTTTTTTTCCCCTCCCCCCTTTTTATCTGATTGTCGATAATTACGATAGGATCCTTAACCCTTTGCATTCGGAAAAGTAAAATACATAATAATTCACCTATACATTATAATTGATCTTCAATAATTCACCTACCTATTCAGTACAAGGACTTGTTTATTGCTCCAAAAAATAAATGTATATAATTGTTTTAGATTGAATTCTCCCATTTAATTAATTTGCATCTTCTTACTATTCTGCAGGTATTTTTAACAATCAAAATTAAGTAAATAAATAAAACATCTTGAAACATGATGAGTGAGAGTCGCCATCCAAATACAAAGAGTTAAAGGATTTTCATTATGATAGGACCTTTTACTATTGACCCAATTACAGCAGTGGAAAATTGTGTTCATAATTAATTACATTAAAATTTTTTATCCTAATGTTAATTTTTAATCTGTTTTTAAAAATACATTCAAAAGTGATTAATTAATCATTCGAATAATTTCTTTAATAATGTAAATTTTTTATTATATATTTTTTCTTTGCATTTACTGTTCTTAATTTTTTTTTAGAGCTGGAGATGCTCTTTGCACAATTGCCGCACATAGCAGCACTTTTCCTGAACCCTTTGATACACCTTTTCCAAAGCGTTTAGCTTATGTCCATAGAAAATTTTGTGGATTGCGTTGGAGTGATCATTTGACTATGTTGAATGCATTCACTCAATGGGAAGACGCCCATATGCAAAATGAATTTCAAGAACAGTCATTTTGTGAAAGATTTTCTCTAAATATGTCTACTCTTCGAATAACTCATGATGCAAGGGTAAATATTTTTTCAGTAGCTATGCTTATGATTATTTTAGTTTTCAGATGTATTTGAATATTCATTGAAATATAATTTCTTTAAAGTTGTTTTTCATACATGGTATTTACTTACCTATCTAGTAATTTTTTTACATGTTTTTTGAAAGAATATGATTTACATTTGCTTGAATGGAGTTTTGATTTTTGTGAAATGAAATTGTGCAATGCTTAAGTGACAGACCATATTTTCTGACTATACTTTTTTAATGTGCTGATTTTTCAAATATTCATTTACAGTTATTATCATTTTCATTAATTAACTGCATGTATACTCAAGTTCTTAAAAATACGTACATTTATGAAAATGTATATAATTGTTAAAAAAAAAAAAAAAGAACTCTCTTAAATATTTTTAACATTATAAACAAAGTTTCTTTTGATTATGTATCACTTCTTAAATTTTTATATTTTATCTCTATTAGAACCAGCTTAAAGATCTTCTAATTGCTGCCATGTTTCCTGAATCTTCCTTAGAATCCCAATCATACTATTTTGAAGGACCTGACTCAAAATTAGATATTGTAAGTTGGGAGTAACTTTTAAAAATTTGTTATGCTATGATAATATTATCAGAAGATCATATATAATTAAAAAAATATTGTTTATTATCAACTAAATCCTTTTTATATTAAAAAATCTTTTTATCTAAATTTTTTTATATTAAAAAATGGATAAAAATTTAACTGTACAATTAATTAATTCTTTTAAAAGATATATTTGTATATAGAAAGGACGATTTTTACTTTACATATTCTTTCCCTAAATTGGATTGCCAAAATTGGATTCCCTAAATCTGGATTGCCAAATTTTTAATGGTTGGAATCATGTTGATTCCCTCCACGTTAAAGGTCTAGATCATTAATGTAATTATTTATGTTTTCAAAACCTTGTAATTTTTTAAATTTCTTGTATAGTTTGATACACATATATTATGTATATAGAGGGTGGTCAAGAAAAAACAGGAGGTGTTCAGAGCCCTGTAGTGTGTTATGCCTTGGATGAAATATAACAACATTTCTCCACCATATACATTAAAGTATGCGGTTTTGATTTATAGAGAAAAATAAAAAAATAGTACAAAAAATTCCAATAGGGGAAATCCTGGTGCTGTAAGTGCATAATATGTGGAAAAAGAATACATAACTGCCAATGGAAGCAGTAAATAGCAACACACCAAATACCAATGAAAAATGTTTTATTATAGCAACTTACAAATTTGGCTCAAGGTAACCACCAACTTGATGTTTCAATAATTGTGTGGGGTACACGAGGTTTTTGACGGTGGCTCACAGTATTTTGGCATTTATTCATCTGACATGTAACCTTATTTGAACATGTAACATTATTTTTGACATTAATATTATATCTTTTGATGTAGGAATGTCAGGAACATGTCCTTGATACATAATGCCTTTCAAGTGAACCAGAACCGTCAAGAAACAAACCAAAAAGACCAGAAATTGCCACAATTCAGATTAGTGTCATCAGTTAATCAGCGTTATCTTGTATGGATAAAATTTCAGAATCTTATGCAATATTTTCTGCATTGTCGAGAACGGGCTATCTGTTGGATGTGATATTGAACGTTCACTGCTGTAACTTGCTGATTAGCTATCGCCTGATCCATAACGGTGTTTGCAACTTATTCAACTTGTTCCAGCTTGATAACTTTACGTCCTCGGTATTGTTGCACACACCAAGAATTCCTGTTGTTTCAAATCTTTCAACCATTCTTCGTAAGGTAGTTATGATCATCAATCCTTTACGTTACTGTTTTAACCACAGTATTCACAAAGAGCAGAATGACATTTTCATCCCACTGATAAAATGGCTTGTCTAATAAGGCATGTTTGCGTAGTGACAACACAATTGACGGGTGAATTCTTGCAGAATGACATAAATTCCTGCAACCCTTCCTTTTATCTTTGATGTCATGCCACAAACCACACATATACACAAATTACCTAATAAAGTTTTCAATCACAGTGTCAGGATTTCTCCTATCAACGTTTTTTGGATCTAATTTTTTTCTTCTTGAAAAATTGAAATCGCATACTTTAATGTGTATGGTGGTCAAATTTTGTTATATTCTGTCCTATACATAACATGCTACTGGGCTCCGAACACCTCTTGTTATTTCTTGGTCACTCTGTATTATAATTATAAAAAATTGTGAAGATGGACTTTGTGTTTAAATTGGGTGTTTACCTGTTAGATTTGAAGAAAATATTTTAAGATTCTTTGCTTTTTGTCCCTTTGTTATAGTCTGTGTATTTTCTGTATGTGGCTCAAGGTCACATTTTCTACCGCATTACTGGTACCAGATAACCAATAACGAGGAAAAAAATGTGCCCTTGAACCGCTTACAGAAAATACAGACTACAGTTGTTTTCGTTAATGCTTTCAAAATTGTTTAAGCTACGATGAAGTTTTTAAAAATCTTTATTAAAGTGGATTTTAAATATATATTTGCTTCTGTCTTAATTACTCTACTAGGTTTTATTTCTTGAAATATATTCATGTTCAGTAAATTTTATTTTTGTAGGTAGTTGCTCTTTTGGCTATGGGTTATTATCCAAATGTATGTTACCATAAGGAGAAAAGGAAAGTTATTACTACTGAAGGAAAAGCTGCACTGGTGCATAAATCGTCTGTTAACTGTACCAATCTGCCACCAAAATTTCCTTCACCATTTTTTGTCTTTGGAGAAAAGGTGAGTCACTTTTTGTTATTTCCTGTCTTTCTATTATGTGAAGAAAACTCCCAACAAGAAAATATTTGCTTATTATTTTAATTTTTTATGTTGAACTTGAAAATATACAAGGTTTGTTAATCTTACGAAATCTTTTCACAGATTAGAACAAGAGCTGTAGCTTGCAAACAAATGACAATGATCACCCCTCTACATCTTCTATTATTTGGATGCAAAAAAGTTGAATATGTAAATGGTTCTATACAGGTGGATCGATGGTATGTTTCAAAACTTGTTTCCCTCCATTTCTCATAAAATGTCAAAGTTTTGTCTATGTTGATAGTTTTTATCTTTTTTGTATTGTTTTTTCAATGTTCCTTTATAATACATCTAGAATATTAGACCATAATTGAAATACCTTCATAAATTACACAATTATGGCTGAAGCAATTTTCCCACTTCAGATCTATAATTAAATTGCTGTAAACTTTTATAATCTGAAACTGTTATAGTATTGTACCAAGGTTTCATTTAAAATTTCAAAATATATTGTGAATGATATCTGAACATAAAGTTCCGATCTAATGGTGAAACTATGGAATCAATATTTGATGGTGAAAGAATTTAAAACTATATAATTTGGATTCTATAACTTTTCAAATAATAATTCCAAGATAAATAATTCCCTACATGCATTCAGAAAATTAATTCTCAGAATTTTTTTTTTTTTTTTTTTTTTTTTTTTTTTTTTTTTTTTTGTGTTTTAGATAAAGAGAAAAGTTAAAACAGTATAATGAAAATATAATAATCATTTATCTTTTTTGCGAGACAGAAATAATTACTTTTATAATAGAGATGGCATTGACAATGCAAGATGGTTAAATAAATCATTAGTTGTAATAATTAATGGAAATAATTGTTTTTACAATACTTGTAATATTGATTTCAGAAAATTGTTGAATAATACCATAATGCATGCAAATATTTTTCTGGAAGGGGGAGGGCAGGGACAATTTTGCTGATAAAGACAGCAAAACTGAGTATTTCTGCAAAATAGGCAGAGTGCATTTGAAAAGTTTACTTGTTAACATTTGCATAATGTTACTTAAGCTGATTTTGTCTAGTTGAAGTATTTCTCATGGTAAATGCAGGGATGATTATGTTATCCCTGCAACCAATATTTTGCTTTTTTCCCCCTCAAATCTATAATTTCATAGTTTTTCTTTACTTATTAAGATATTTATTTAAAACTCTTAAATTATCCTAAATTCAGTGAAGTAGTCTAATTTATTGTCTTAGCGGGATTTTCTATAATTTATTATTTTGTTACAACATGCATTTGTGTATTACATTGCATTAATATTCAGAAATTTAGTTGAGTAATAAAAATTATTTTGAACTTTTGCATTACTCTAAATTCAAAATTTTTGAAATGCTATTGCAGTGTTTCTGTTGCTGCATTCATGCATGCATTCTGAATGGAAATTATTTTATTTATTTATTTAATTTTATTTGAAATAAGAGCACTCCATTTACTGAGTGCATTAATGAAAAATATACAAGGAATAAAAGATACAAAGCAAATTAAAACACATGTAAAAAGGGAACAGCAGAGAATGAAGAATTAAAAGTTCTAAATCATTAACATCGGTGAAAAGTAGTGAATTATCTAGAAACTGGGTCAGGAAGAAGCTGAGTTTTAAAGGATATACAAATATAAATCCACCAAGTTTTGATTGAGATTCATATTTTTCAAAAATGATGAAATATGGCATTATTATTATAGAGATAAAGAATACTCTGTGCTGGGGAGTTTTTTTTACAAGACTTTCAACTTACTTTCCCTTATTTCCAGAACCAGATAAATTTACAAAGACAGAAAGGAGAATAACTCTCAACAAAGAAAGCTTTCAGTTGCAGAAATAAAAATCTGACATTCATGACATTAACGGCCTTTCTCAGGGTTTTAAATTTTATATCAGAGATAACCATTATTAGAAAGTACACAAGAAAGTTTTGGAGCTATTCCAATTTGTTATCTTTCGCATCAATGTTGTAACATGCTTCTTAGACTCTTAGTCATGACTAAACACACATTCTCCCTCTCTCTCTCTCACACACACACAAACAAACAACTATTAAAATCATCTGAAGACTTACTTGACTGTGAAATAATAAAAATGCTTTAATGCGCTATTTTGTTTATATCCAATGAATTTCACACATACACTCATATGGGGCTTTTGTATTTTTTTGAGGGAGAGTTAATATAAAATATAAATTTTATTTTAAAAAGTAAAATCGTTATTTTTATTTTTCTCTCTCAAAGAAATAATCAGATTCTTATTTTTCTTTTTAAATCTAGTCATTCTTTGAAGTGTTATAGTTGCTTCTAGTTATCAGTTATCTGGTTTATTTTTTTAGGATGCTTAATCTTTTATTTATTTAATTTTAGGATTAATCTTAAAATGCCTCCTCGAGATGCTGCTGTTATTGTAGCTTTGCAACCAGCTATTGAGGATTTTATTATGCAAATCGCTTCTGATCCAGAAACTATAGCTGATCCATCTCCTATTAATATGAAACTTATAGAATTAATTAGAAGATTGTCTAATGTAAATGCTGCAAAATTCAATACATTTGGAGAAGATGATGAAAGTGGATTTGGAGACTCAGAAGGGTATGTCATTGAAGAATTTTTGTCTTTTATACAGTGTTAGCAAGAAATAAATTACCCACTTCAGAAGGCTCTAAAATGCATTTTATTGGTCTAAATAAGATAAAGTTTGAACTACATATTATTCAGATGATGCGCTTTACATCTATTAATTAAAAAAATAGTACAAAAATTCACCAATAGATGACGATGTAACATAAAGGGCATTTATTTGTATATATTGAAAATGTGAAACATAATTTGTATTACAGCGCATGTCTATTATCATTTTTCTTTGGATAAAAAGAAGACAGATTCTGCACGAACATTAGTTTCTTCTCTGTTCGTCATACCTACGTTGTAAGAAAAAGCGCAGCTAGTGAAATTGTTCTACCAGAACCAACAAGACTCCGTTGTAGCTTTAAAGGAATTTCGTCATATGAAGCAGATACGAAGAGGTCCAGTTTCTCCAGGTACCCTATACAAGATGCAGAATTTTGAAAAAACTAGGCAACTTGATATTCTTCCAGGTAGAGGATGAAAAAAAAATCTCCTTTTCCAGCGTCGAAAATGTTTCAACCACATTCGTTGAAGCCAGCAGTCAGTCGCTGCATAATAGTGTGAGTTTGCTAGTTGTTTACCATGTTCTGGATATGCAATATTCAACTGTGCAAAAAATTGTACGGCAGATTTTGCATTTTTATCCATACAAAATCAAGTCTACGCACCTGTTGCAGTATGGGGACTAAAAGGTCCATAAAACTTTAGCACTTCAGTTCCTAGCTCAAAGGTTGGTTGACACAACTTGGCCATGGAAATTCTATGGAGTGATGAGGCCCACTTTTGTCTCAATGGGCAAGTTAACACTCACAACTGTCGACTGTGAGAGAGGAAAATCCTCTCGTTATCCAGGAACAACCTTGCATCCTGAAAACGTGACAGTATGGTGTGGTTTTATAGCTACCTTTATCATCAGACCCTATTTCTTTGAAGAGTTAACTTCAAATAGAATCTAAACCTGTTCCGTCACAGGACAACAGTACTACAATATGCTGAGGGATTTTGTAATCCCAACTCTTCTACTACATGGATGCCTTCAAGACATCATTTTCATGCAGGATGGTGCAGCACCTCATATTGATCATCGTGTAGAGCGATTGTTAATACAGCATTTCATAGAAGTACGAGTTATCAGCCTCATTTCCCAATAGTATGGCCTCCTCACTCGCCGGACATAACTCCTTGCAACTTTTGATAGTGGCGTTATTTGAAGGACAATATCTACCGTCAAAAGCCATCAGATCTGAAGGACAATATTCAGCACCATATTCTTAATATTCCATTTGACTCACTCAGGTAATCTATAGAAAATATGGTTCTCCGATTAGAGCATATTGTTGAAAATGAAGGAGGACATATTGAGCAATTTTAATTTTACTTTATTTAACAATTTCAAACCCTATTAAATGGTTTTATGTGTATTACAATGCCACCTAACGGTAAATTTCTGTACTATTTTTTTAAAATAAAAGATCATCTCAATAATCTGCAGTTCAGATTTTATCTCATTTGGATCAATAGCATGCATTTTAGAGTTCTATGGTTAACTTATTTATTGCTAACCCTGTACTTATTTGCTTGTAAAATCGATATTAATTAAAGTCTTTTGACTGTAACCATGATGATAGAATGTTATTTTTTATCTTCTCTAATTTTATCAGATATGGGAATGATTTAGAAATAATCGTGATTTTGAATGTTTATTTGTTTTTATTGCAATGATATCATGAATGGATAAAAACTGAAGACATGTTTAAAATTTTGTGTGACTCATGTTCCAAGCATTTAAAATCTTATGTGGAATGAATTTCAATTCATTTTCCACAACAAGAAAATACCGATATTGAAATAATGACTACAGCTACTTGAATATTATTAGAAATGAGTACAAAGAATATTTTGATTAATTTAATGTGGAAATTTATTTAAATGTTTTGTATTCTAATTTTTTTAGTCCTAAAATTTTTTCTTATTTTGAGGTATTATAAAAGTATTATTGTCTTGTATTGTCACATGCCAGTGTAACTGCAGAAAGTTGTAATTGTGGTAGTTAGTATTAACAAGTTTATGTGTGTTGAAACTCTGAAAGAAAATTCTTCAGTTGGTCTAAGAACTTTGTATGATGTCATAAATTTTTATTGAGATGTCTTAAATGCACCAATCTCAAGAGCTGCAGTATGGAAAATTGGCACATGAGGTATGTGCTGGTTTTAGAAAAGCAGAAGGAAGTTGTGGAGGAGGAGGGGGGGGGGGGAACGCTAACAAATGCAAAATAGCTTTAGAAATTGAATCGTTGCAAAGGGAACAGATTGGTGACTGAAAAATCTGCTGAAATTAGGATGCTCTAATATTAGAAATGGCAAACGAAAAAATAAATCACTAAATAATCACTAAAAATGAAAAATATCTAAATAGTTTGTATCATGAGGTTATCCATGTTATTGTTTATTTATTTTACCACGCATGATTTTAATTTTGAGAATATGAGGCAAGTGTTCAATATGGTTTTCCACCTTAACATGTGAATTTGTTTTGCAAAATTCTAGATATTAAAAAAGAGAGATTGTTTTTTCTCCTTCTTTCTATATGTAATAATAAATTATTGGATATAGAAAAAATAATTATGTATGTGTAAACATTCATTTTGAATTGTTACTTTTCTTTGCTTTTTTTATTGATAAAAACTAGGATGATATTGTTATTCTATTGTAACTAATGCATGAGTGCTATTCATATGCTTTCTCTTATACTGCATATACATGTTGGAAACACATGTGAAATTTTTGTTTCAAAATTTGAGTGGTAACCCCATATAATAACCCGAGTTTGAGACAATGTCTTATTGCATTTGGGCATGCTGATCTGACTAAATATTGTGCATACTAAATATGACATTATCAAACTAATGATAGAGCATTTCCAAGATAGATTCTTATCCAACAAAGTGAAATTGTTCTGTTCAATAGAAATATTTTTTTTTTGTAATTTGCCTCCTCAGTAATCAAGGAAAAAATAAACTTTCCCTCGTGGATTCTTCACATATCGGCAAAAAATTTCTTTGAACTCAACTGGAAAATAATTAAATACTTATGAAGAAAAGTATTGCGATTATTTTTGTCTTTAATTAGAACAAAATGTTTGAATAATGGCCTAAAAATTTGAAAACATTGTAGTATTAGAAAGTCAAATGCAGAAATTTTATTTAAAGTATTAATTTTTTTTTTTTGAAAAAATGATTGTTTTAAAACTTTTTTTTAAAATTCAATGTATTGCACCAGAAATCAAAACAAATTTCCTTGTTTGTTTGTTTTCTTCAAAAGTGCACATTTTTTTTTTTTTGAAATCATGAAAACAATAAATGTCATTGATGGAAGGGAGAAAAAAATCAAGCAAAATATTAAATAAATATTTACATTGCAGTCTTTATTAAGTTTTAACATTTAGACTATGAGATGAATTGAGTTGCCATTACAGTTATTTGTGTGCCAAATTTTATGGCTATAAATGCAATAAATTTGTATGGGAACCACTTGGAAAGAGGCACAAACACAGTTCATGCATGCTAAGGGGAGGAAATTTCTTCTGTATTTCTTCTTAAATTTCTCTCTTAGTGAGAAATCTACTAATTCTTTGTTGAAGAAATGTACACTTTGGTATCTACAAGAGATTTAATTGAAACTAAACACAACCAATATTCTTAACAAACAAATTTATTGTCAAAAGCAACAAAGGAGAATAAAATTTAATAAGTTTTGACACATCTTTAGAATATATTGTGTTAAAAACTAATTTCTATAAAAGAAATTTTTAGTTTCTGTATGCCAATACACCTGTTATGATAAAAATTACACACTTTTCAAGCACGCCAATTTTGGCAACCCTGCTCAACGTTTCTGGTAACCCCGTTTTCCTAATTGAGAGTCAGAGGAGGGGGGCGTGGTGAAGAGGGAGATCGGTCTGAAACCGAAGAGGAGAATTGTGCCCTGTTAAGAGTTTTGTGTATGTGTTTTTTGTATTTTATGTTTTATTTTTGTGCTATGTCCTGTATCAATATGTGAATAAAAATTTGGGACTAAATTTTGGAGTGATCACTGTCTCTACTGCTCACACTAAAGAAATCTCACACAAAGAGGTGTTTTTACATACTTGATTAGTAAGAAAATATTTCAGGATTTCAATATTTGTCAAAGTGTAGTTAAATTTCTATTATATGCTTTTAACACTATTGATATGTAGTTAAAGAATGGCAGCTTGAATGTCATAGTTATTAAATGTTAAGTATTAATTCAGGTGTATTGGAATGTGAAAGTAAAAGGGTTAATAGGATTCTCAATGAAATTTTTCAATTTTGACCATACATTTAGATTTTCCAGTGATAATTACAATGAAATTTTTAAAACTATATGCTTCCACTCTGTAGTTGCTGCTAAATTGCATAATTACGTAAAACTTATTTAATTTTTGTTTGTTAATAAGCATAATACTTTTTATCAATTTATTTATTTTAGAGCCCTAAAATTAAAGAAATTATATCCAATTACATTTATAGTTCATAATTTTAAAGCATATATTGGTTATTTTGAAAACTTATTTTCAACTGCTCATTTCCTTTTATTATATTCTGAGATTATAAATTTTATTGTGAATCATCCTTAAAATTATTGTATCTATAATTGCATTCTATTTTGATTTAATACTAACTTGAAAGCTTTTTAGGAACGAAATCTAATATTCACTTATAATAAAATGTCATGATTTATAAAATTTTAATAATTTTCATCATAAGTATTTGTGAATATATTTATTAAATAATATGGCAATATTTTTTTAACAAATATTTTTACATTTTCTTTTCAGGCCACCTAGAAAAATGCAGCGACTAAGTACAGGAATGGCTAGAGGTGGTTTGCCCAGAGGCTACAGTGCAGGAGGTCGGTTTACATCTGGCTCTAGTTATGGAAGTAGAGGAGGAAGAGGTGGAAATTATGGAGGTAGTGGTTTCAAAGGAGGAAACAATGGAGGATATGGAGGTAGGGGTGGGAACTATGGAAATAGAGGAGGCGGTGGTAGAAGCTACGGGAATAGTGGAGGTTTTGGGAATAGAGGAGACGGTGGTGGAAGCTATTGGAATAGTGGAGGCTTTGGGAACAGAGGGGGAGCTGGTGGAAGCTATGGGAATAGTGGAGGCTTTGGGAACAAAGGAGGAGCTGGTGGAAGCTATGGGAATAGTGGAGGCTTTGGAAACAGAGGAGGAGCTGGTGAAAGCTATGGGAATAGTGGAGGCTTTGGGAACAGAGGAGGAGCTGGTGGAAACTATGGGAATAATGGAGGTTTTGGGAACAGAGGGGGAGATGGTGAAAGCTATGGGAATAGTGAAGGTTTTGGGAACAGAGGAGGAGGTGCTGGTAGCTATGGGGATAATGATAGTTTTGGGAACAGAGGACGTGATGGCGGAAGCTATGGGAATAATGAAGGTTTTGGGAACAGAGGAGGAGGTGCTGGAAGCTATGGGAATAGGGGAGGTTTTGGAAACAGAGATGTTAATTATGGAGGACAATATGGAATGCAAAGGAGAGGTTATGGAAGAATACTGGATTAATACTGGTGATTATGAAAGTGGTAACAGAGATTATTGAGGTAGCTTAGACAATAATCAAGGTGGATACTAAAGGTTTAATGTAAAAGTCATGGACATTGTTGAATTTATATTCATTTTCAATGTATTTCAAAATTGAAGTTATTGTAATGTAAATAGAGCCTCATCAATTTCATTTATTGTGGTTAGAGAATATAGTAAACACTTTCATTATTTGTTTTATCATATGACATTGTGATGTATTATGTAATCTTTTTTGTAGTAATATTATTCAATAAAAGAAATTACTACATTTTTTAAAACTTGTTTTAAAATATTTTAATCAAGAGATGTTAATTATGGAGGACAATATGGAATGCAAAGGAGAGGTTATGGAAGAATACTGGTGATTATGAAAGTGGTAACAGAGATTATTGAGGTAGCTTTGACAATAATCAAGGTGGATACTAAAGGTTTAATGTAAAAGTCATGGACATTGTTGAATTTATATTCATTTTCAATGTATTTCAAAATTGAAGTTATTGTAATGTAAATAGAGCCTCATCAATTTCATTTATTGTGGTTAGATAATATAGTAAACACTTTCATTATGTGTTTTATCATATGACATTGTGATGTATTATGTAATCTTTTTTGTAGTAATATTATTCAATAAAAGAAATTACTACATTTTTTTAAACTTGTTTTAAAATATTTTAATCAAGTATTGACACATCACACCTGAATACTTTAGTCCAAAGACAAAAAACTTCTGACAATTTTGAGATTAATATTAAACATTTTTATTTCTTAAGTAATAAAAATTATTTGACATATAGTAAGTAAATATTTCCATATGGAAGTCAAAGCAACCAATAGCTTAATTTCTAGTATTTCCTTCATACTTTCGGTAATTATAAATAGAATTTCCAAGTTAGATTTTTCAAACGAAAATTCATATGCTAATATCAGCAGGGACAAAGTGTTAAAAAGGCTGACTTATCAGCTTTTTTTTTTATTTTTGACTGAACAGTGAAGAAATTTAAACTATGAAAGTCAGGACCTTATATATACCTTCATTCTTAGAATTTTGACTCCCCTGTCAACTATCTTGTCAGGAGATCTAACCAAACGAAAACCAATTTCTTTCTTGTGAATTGTAAGTGACTGCAAATTTAATTTTATTTTAAAGAATTCAACTTTTTTTAACGATTTGGCTTGTAATTCAGTAGAATTTTAGGGATTTAAATTATATCAAATTGATACTTATTTTATCAAAGTAATTAGGAGGTTAAAAGTCTGATCAAAATTTCGGGCAGTAATTAACATTTCGATGATACTGTCCCATGATCAGGGCATTGTTGAAACAGGATTTTTATTAAATAAAAATATAGAAGTTGAATTCTTCAAGTAGAAACTGATTGAAAGCATTTTATTTTAAGATTGAGAAAATGCAGAGTAAAAAATTTCTGAATAACAAAAGAACTTATGTATACAAATAATGCCTGTTGTATGTCAAAACACTCACTAGCAAAAATTATAATCTAAAAATGTTGAAAAGCAAAAGGGCCGAAAATATATTGCAGATTAACTAAGTGATTTGAAATTTTTTTTTTAAAGTGAAAATTTAAATGATTTTACTCTGCAGAAGTTTGAATGAACTAATTGAAAAGACAGAATAGAGATTTTCAGTGCATAATGAATTGGAATAGCAATCAAGGTTTTAACAGAAGAGCTTAACATTTTAAAATATTTTAAAGGCACACTGCTTACAGTTCATTTGTTTAAATATAAATAAAGATTTATTGATTTGTGTGTGTTTTAAGTATTTTTCTTTTCATTCTACCATATTTTAGTCAAAATGAGAGAACCCTAGGGGTTAACATTCATTTCAATGGATTTTGTTTGAGTAAAAATGAGAATGTGTTTATGAAGTGAGTAATGATTTGTGTGAAAATGACATTTAGTTTATCTGTGTAGTAGTTAATGGTAAGTGTACTTTCATCAGGATTTTGAAAGTCACTTTGAACTGTAATTTTTGTCTTAATAATTAAGCTTCTAGAAGTAATAAGCAAGAAAGTATTGGTACTTTTGAATGCTAATGGTAAAGTTTTAAATTTACCATTTGTATTGTAATATCTGAAGTATTTAAGTTTATAAGCATTGAATTTTCTTAGTAAGATCCTCTAATTTTCTTTTTCAATGACAGTGGGAACTTGGTTCATTTTCTTATATCACCTAGAATTTAATTATATAACATTAAAAGCCATTTGTTTTATCCTAATTTGAGAAAGATATCAAATGACTCTCTTAATCTTAGTAATTAAATTTTATTTTATAGAAGCAAATATTTTTCCTTTTTTTTTATTAATGACATAGTTTAATTTTGTTTCTTACTTGGAAAAAGGGGAGGAGATAGTTTTATTCATGAATAAAGGAATATTATATTAAAATTAAAATAATAGTTTTTAATTTGATCTAAGAATGAAGAATTTTTTTAAAGAAATCCAATCTATTTACCAATTTTTTCGCAAAACATTAAAAAAAAGTAATTTAAATGATAGAATCACTGATTCATTTGCAAGTAACATTTTTTTTATCACAAAATCACAGAAATATTCTACATTTGAGAGCTTACTCTGATCTATAATCACAAATCAGTTTGAACTTAGGATGCCATTAACTTGTGAATAGATACACAAGAGACAAATCCTCCTTTTAATATAATTTAATAATATATAATATAATAATTTGTTTATCTCTTACTTAATTTTTCTTTTACAATGCTTTTAACATAAAATCAAAATGGTTCTTTAGTTTAATGTTATACTTTTGCTTACTTTAAATTTTCTTGTCTGTAAAATGGATTCGATTGTTTCCAAGAAATGACTAATGGCAATTACATGCTTCAATGCAATTTACTGCATTCCTCAGATAGCCTAAAAATAGCCCCAGCTTCCTGTCTTGTTACAATATCAAATTCACTCTACTCTTCTGTTTTTTTCTGATGAAGATTCATAATGTAGACACAAAAATAAACTAAGAATCTGATTTAAATAGATATAGTAGATTTGAATAAATTGTGTAAATTACTAATTATACTGCAATAAAAATTTAGTTGAAATCTGCACTTTTTTCATCTATTATTTAATATACATGTGATACATCATTAGAATTAAAAAATATACATATATGTGAGAGAAATATTTTAAAGTTAAGTCAAATGATTTCTTAGATAAACAAACTTGTTTAAAATTTGAAGTTACCAATTTTGAGGCAGGGCAATTTGTCTTTTTTTATTGTCTAAAAAAATGACTCTGATTAAAAAATTCTTAAATTAAGAATACACACATGCACAAAGAATTGATAAAATAATTCCATAGGGAGGCATGGAATTTCAATTAATAATACTGATGTAACTATGTGGAAATAAAATTTCCTCTTCTGTTTTTAAAGAACATGACAAGAAATTGATATATGACAATATATAAAAGTATGTAAATTTGTAGGCCATATGATAAATCTCTTAACTAATAAATGTCTGACTGGTGATTGATAAACAAGATTCTGTTAAAAAACTATTTTAAATTACAATGGAGGTTGAATATAACCTTTGAAATATGGTATAAATTGAATATGATGTATAAAATATGATTTAGCAGATCAGCTATTATAATTCATATTAATATGAAATTTTTATTTTGGTTTACACATTTTTTTTTATTGTAAACAATGTTTTATAATATATCATTATAAAAACTTTTTGTAAAAATTGATCACACTAAAAAAAAAAAATTCTAAAATAAGAACTTGCAACAAATGACAAAGATTGATTTAATGCACTATCACTATGGAAGGAAAAAACTTTATCATTTGTGACAATAAGTAATTTTTGGCATGAAATATGTCATTTGATATTTCAAGAAATAAAAAAAGAAAACCTCATAATATTGTGAAATGCTTCAAAGTTAGATATTTTCTTAAAACTGCTTGTTAATAAAAAGCAAAATAACATGAACTATAATAAAATTGATTTAAATTAAAAGGTAGCTTTTAATTGATTAAATTCTTTATTTTAACGGAAAAAAGCCCTTTTTTATTGGGAAATTACACGATTACAAGATGCATTTAGAGTAAGAAATACATGAAAAAAACTTATTTCATTCATTCAAAAAAGATCTTATTATATCTGAAGTTATTTTATAATTGATTGGATAAAAAAATTAAGTTATGATTATAATTGCCAACAGATACAATTTTCAATTAAAGTAATATATATATATATATTATAGGATTTAACAAAATTAAATTATGTTTATGCATAGGCTATTAATAATAATACTATAAATAAAATTTTAATTCTGGGAGAGTATAATTTGATATCCTGTATATTTCTTCGATGCCATCTCTAAAATTTATATATTGTATAAATGAATTTTTATAGCATATACTAAAATCAGAATTGCATGCGAGATCATTCATGATCTGAATTCAACAGCATGTGAGATATGTAGAGTGTATCACCACACCAATTAACTATATAATATTAGTCTCAACTGGGATTGTGTGTAATAAAATAAATTGTTTAACTGTGGGAAATCTTTTAACAGTCTTGCAGAAATGTTTTTATAATGACATAATTTTCTATGTACTGCTGATTTGAGTTGTAATTTTCTGCTATTTTTCACATTGAAACTAATAAATACTATTAAATAGTCAACAATATTTTTTTAACAATTTAAACATATTCTTTTAAAAAGCTTACAGGACAAGAACTGTATTTAAAATTAAAATCAAATGGTTATAATAAAATAAAATTGAATTTACTATAAAGAAAATTTTAAAAGCATAATTTAAAAAATGAAATTTTTCTATTTTAAAAGACATGAACTTATTAATACTGAAGGTAATTTAATTTCTGTTTCATACATTTTTACAAGAATTCAACAACATGAAAAACAAAATTAAAATATCTACTTATTTACAGTTGAAACACAAGTTAAACAATAAATTAATGGGATTTATGCATATTTAATTCTTTTAAGCATTCAGCTGCATCTTCTTCTGCAACAGCATGATTCATCTTTCTTGCTAATTTTAAAGCAGTTTTGCAGGCTTCTTCACCTTTTTCAATATTTCCACACTGCAAGAAAGTAGCTCCTAAGTTACAATAAAATGCTGGCAGATCAGGAGATTCACTTTCATTGGATCGCTTAATAGCTTTTTTAAAATTCTCAACTGCTAAATCATATTCATTAAGTAAATTATGTACACTACCAATGTCATTCAATAAAACTAAAGTTTGTGGATGAGATATGCCATTAATTCGTTCAGAAATGTCTAGAGCTTTTTGGAAATTTTCTTTGGCTTCTTTCAACATCCCTGAAGCTAATAAATACCTAGCATACCAATCAACACACATAGCCCATAAAAGAACAGTGTCTTTTTCATGATCAGAAAGATCATTAACATTGTTCAGGTTCATTGCATCTAATTTATTTTGTTGTGTGTTTATACAAAACTGAAAACCCTTTTCAGCTTTTTCTCTCTCCTCTCGGTGACTATAAATAGAAGCAAGTTTCAGAGATATTTCAACTATGGCATTGTCATCAAAAGGTGTACCTGAAGCTAAAAGTTCTTTGGTTACTTGAATAAAAAGCTTTTCTGCTTTTGGATAGTCGCCTTTTTCAAAAGCAACATTAGCTAGTACATCAAAAATGTATCTTTGAGCTTGCATATCTTGCCTTTCTTGAGCTAGTTTTAGAGCCAAATGAAGAATATTTTCAGCAGTATCATATTCCTTTTTTTGTAAATTCAGAATTCCTAGTTTTATGACAGATATCATAGGATCTTCTTCCTCTGCTTCCTTTTTCAGTCCAAGCCATGTCAAAATGCCAGCCAACATAAAACTTTTATGTTTTGAACTGAAAAAAAGTAAGAAAGTAGTATCTTAGTTCTACAAAAGATACTAACACTTCTACAAGAGTTATACTAAAGTGTCGGCAACAATTAATATCTTGGTGCAAAATTTTTGCAAATTCTAATAAAAAAGAAGAGAAAACAAGTATATGTGTTAGGGTGGGAGTATAATTTTAATATTTGTAATTTATGTCAAAGAAAAGCCTTCTTCTATCCCCCTTTCAAATGATTCTATTAACCTTTTAACTAACCAGATTAAGTCATATAATCAATTTTTTACAATTTATCATAAATAATTCCTAAAATAATTATCACAACAAATATTTTTAAAAATGTAGACATTCATCTATTTAAAGATGTTCCATTAATTTTTTAATCATGTTACAAGCTATAATAATATGATCAGAAAACTATAAGTAGAATGAAATAGATATTAATACATTAAATAAAAAAAATGTTTTTGGTAATTATGAATATCTTAAAAATTATCCATTTTTGCATATATCCTGATTGCACTAATACCTTTTAAAAATTGCCATATATTAAAATTCAAGTAATATAAATTATTATATTAAAAATAATATTTATTAAGCTAATTTTACTTGACAATCAAATTTATTTAAAACTGCTATTATAACTAATCATATAAAATTCAAAGACATTCAAATTCATACAAAATTTAGTTTATATAGACAACTGAATTGCTACAGACCAAATTCTGAGTACTTTGAAACATGTAAAACAGATATATTTATTACTGAAATTGCTTGAAATGACATGCACTGAATACTTCAAAGTAAAGTATGTCCCATCATTGGTGATGTAATCTTTAATGAATTACAATTTTATTGTTATTTTCCAATGTGAATCAAGAGTTAACTTGGTTATATAGCTTCCATCCTTAACTTAAGGTCTTTAGCTAACTCTCTCTAGTATCCCTAAATGATGAAAGATATAATAACAGAGATATATAATGATGTTTACTGATCTTAGAACATTAAATAAATTTAGCAAATGACTAACTAAAGTTAAATATTTTAACAGTTCAAAACTTTATCTTTTTTTTCATTACTAACATCAGATTTATTTGAGATTAATTGTTAGTTTTAATGCTAATTCTGCTGAACATGCTTCTATAAAGGATAATATACATGTATAAGAAAACCTAACCAGAATTATAGTGAATTGTAAGCAACATAAAAAAAAATACTTCACAGAAAGAAAATAAAAATGAAAATTTTTAATCGTAATTATTTAAAATTTCAACAATTAACATAAAATAAAAAATGCAATATATAGATATATCCATAAGTTTTTTTTAAACAATCACAACATATTTTGCAAGTAGAATATTTCGAAATACTTATTTTCTATTTTTACTTTCAGATTACAACATCGAGAATTGTAATTTAAGGATAGTTTGCTAAAATAGACTTTTTTTTTTAATATATAAATGCAATGGGCGCAAATAAAGATTAATTTTATTTCTTTTGTTGAGAATTTATTTCCATTTAATTAATTTATGGAAAAAAGTAATACCTGAACGATCTGTTTTCTGATTGAGTGAGTTTTATACTGAAAACAGATGAATCTTGTCTTTTATATTTTAGATACGTTTCTTTACATTGCACACATTTACAATAAGAATTGAAAGAACGATATTTGAATATGCAAGTTGATAAAATGCGCCAAATACTATTTCTCATATTATACATTTTAATTATTAAGCGAATCTCATTATTTTCAAGTTTAGAGTTTTGCAAAATCTAGACTAGCAAAAAACATTTATTCTGCGTTCAGTTTATTTTTGTTTACATGCATATACTCTCGATCTAAGGTGCTATAAAATGACAATTTTAATAGCACAGCTATTGTTTTTTGGATAAGATTTAAAAGATAAAAAAAATCAATTACGCAATAAAAAATTATTAATAACTTTTTTAGAGTGACTAGACTGTTTTGTTTTTCTTACAAATCTCCGTTTATACTGGATGGAGGATATAAACATTTTCAAATGTAATGAGGTAGAAGTTGACGTCAGAAATAGAAGATGGTGTACAAAAAAAAGTACGTAAATACGTCGTTTGTTCTATATTTCTATTTATTATTTGCCTGTACTCGTAATCTCGTGCGAGGTTTTTCTAAATGAATCGTCTTGCATATAATTTTGAAATAACTTTTGAAGGCTTGTTTAATTAATAAATACTTTAGCGGTCATAATGACAAATATTCCGGTCAAAGAAATAAATCAACGTAATGAACCTTTCTATAAAATCATTTTAAAAAGCAGTACTTTTGGAAATACATGTGTAATAGTGAAAGCAATGCGTATATATCCTAACTTTTCCTGTTTACCTTCTCTCTATGTGCACTTGTCTCCTTGTAGAAATTGGAATTTCGATCATGATTCATCAAATAGATGGAATTGGGAAAAAATTTAAAATCTGAAATTGCAACCATTTTAGTGAACATGATATTTGATAGATTTTTTATTTAATTTCTAAACTCAACTAACAGAAGTCTTAAAACTAATTTGGAATCTAATTATGTGTTCGTGGAATTTCAATTACTTTCATTTTTATAAAACATTGTCACGATTTTCTCAGAAAACATTCAGATTTCAGAAGTAATGTTGACCCACAAAGGATATCCATTTCAAAATTGATCTAGAATCATCTCTCATCTTGCACCAGTATGGAGAAGGGGATTATAATGCAAGGTTTACATTCAGTTAGTTCCAGTCAATCCAATAAAACTAGACATGCGCAAAAACTGGACAGCAGTAAGTACTTGTGCCATCAAAACAAGCACTTGCTTGCTGGCAGAAACCCCGAACACTTTCTACTAGCTTGCAGAGTATTTTATAAGCCCAGAAACCAATTCTGAATATCAATGGTTGTTGGTACCCTGGATCGGCACTATTTTGCTATTGAGCAAGCAAGCATGTTTGGCCATCTTTTTTTTTGTAAAGCCGTAATTTATTTTAAATTAATTTTTTAAATTAAAAAGTATCACTTGTAAATTGTCTGAATGTTCATGTAACATATGTCAGTTCTAACTTTCTAGTGCAAGTTATTTCGCAGTATTAAATAAAAGTGCTTATAAAGCGAAAAAAATAATAAAGTAAGAAGAGATTATAAAATTATAATGAAAATATATTATTGTACCTAACATACTTTTAGATATCCTGAAATTGATTATTTTCTGTTGAAAGTCTCAAATAAAAAGTATCATTTTTAGACAAACCTCTTAATTATAGTACGAATCGAGCTTTATATATAGTAATATTTAAATTATTAGTTGTCCTAATTTTTGAATACAATGAATTTGAATTGTACGAATTCTTCTAAATCTCTCTAGGTTTTTGCACCATCATTCTGTTATGAATAAATATTACTATTTATTCTGTTGATGAATAAACAGTTTTAGAATCTGAGTTTGAAGGAATACCGAAACTTAGCTAGTACTCGACTGGCACTGCTACAGTGATACTAGATTAATTAAAACAAATTCAATTCTTTTATTTGTTTAGACAATATAGATAGACTTTTACCAAGATTCCAATTACTAATTCGGGCTGCCAATCAAAGTAACAGAAATTTAATCTCGAATAAGGAATTAATTCTATGTATTTTAAGCCTAAAGCAAACATGTAATCCAATGCATCGTAACGTTGCCAGTTGAGTGCTAATGGTTAAATTTCAAAATTTGAATTTAATAGCACTAGAGTCATTTTAATTTTTCATCTTTTATTCCTAATGACAAATTTTTCGAAAACATTGTTATGATATCTTCATGGTATTGTACAGCCTTCTAAACATTGAATAACATTCTGTAAATATAAAATTTCTTTTGCTAATAAGGTATTTGATTTTGTAATCTGAAGGAAATCTCATGATGCCAGATGTATTGGGTAGATGTATATTCATATAGAAGGTTGTAATCTATTTTGAGATAATGAAAATGAAACTATGAATGTAGCTTAATGCTGTTGTAAAAATGCATTTTTTGAGATTCTTCTTTTATTTTGCTCTTTACTCCCCAAACCCCTTCCATTGTGTTTTCTCGATGCAGACATTTATATTTTAAAATTCCTTAAGATTAAAAAATCACAAAGTATTATTCTTAAAAAAAATTATAGACTAATATTGTTTTGATGTTAAGGTGCAAATAAAAAAAAACTTAAGGTAAGATAAAAACTCTTCAGATGTATATAAAAAGTTTATTAATTATTACACAGAATTTCATACAAAAATAAAAGGAACTAAAATTATGCATGCTTATTTTCCAGAAACTTAAAATCTTGAATGAGAAGTCCTAGTTTATTATAATTACAGATGAACTGCCACATCGTAAGGTGGTGGTTGCAAATCTTCATATGTTGGCAAAGTAACCGATTTTACAGAAGATTCTCGTTGAAGAGACACCGCTTCTCGGTCACTCGCAGAAACATTTCTACGTCGGTTTTCAGAATTCTAATTACAATAAAAAATAATTAAACATTCAAATATTAAATATATATATGATGATTATTGTGTAATCAGAAAGGGTTATTCGCATACTTCAGTCTTTGAATACTTTCCTTATTCTTTTCCTGAAAGAAGAACTTTTCAATCAAATCCATTTGGCTATGATTTCCGGCGCCAACTTAAAATTGTCTCGGCCTTTTGAGGAGTTTTGCTTAAATTTTATTCGTCTTTTAATCTCAATTCTTTCTGTTTAATAGTTTCTTTCACCGATTAAGATCATGATTTTTTTGTGAATTTGTGGTTTTAGATTTCTTGATTTCGAATAATTTGTTATTCAAATTTCTTTTATTTCATCTGAGAGAAATTATAACTAAGAAACGAAATCCGCTTGATAGTCTGGCCAGTTCTAAAGGTTGTCCTTACATCAAATTTCAATTCTGAGTACAGTTCTCACTCAATTTTTTAAACGGAAATATATACTTTTTCTAAATTCATACTGGATCTTCATTGTACGATAAAAGGATATTATATATCAAATACATTTCTTATTTGATTTATATCATTTTATAAAAAAGTAAATAATATATATCATTATAGCCCTTCCGCATCGCTGCTAAAAAAAATTAAATGCCATTTTTATGATAGTGATCATAATACAATTTATCTGTATGCAATCTGTTGTAATGGTTAAAGCAAATTTTTAAGAAAAATGATGAAACCCATAGGAAAATCGGCAATCAAACTAGCTTCCCAGAACATGTAATCGCTTGAATCCGATCCTGAGCCAAGTATTATTAAAAAAAAAAAATTCTGCTTTTAAACAAAATTGTCTTTTTTTATTAATGTCAGATGATGCACAATTTTAAAGCTTTAATAAGAAGATAATTAAAAAAAAAGTCGATTGGGGGGATAGCAAATATTTTTTAACTCCTTATTTTAAATGTCTGAGTAGCTTTCTTTACAAACCGTTCAAATTTTGTTTCTAATTTAATTCTACGAGCTGTTACAACGCTTTTTTTATATTTGTATAATTCAAATCTTAGTACTATTTCACTTCTTCAAATGCTGTCTTCTTATATTCAAACTTTGGTAATATTCTTTTTGTAGAAAAGCCTCATAAATTAAAATCTAAAGTCTCATACCTCATAATTTAGTATAATAATATTTGCAATTTTTGAGTTACATAACGTAACACAACTCCATGCCAAATAACAATCTGTTTATTTAAAATGCTTTTGAAACTTAATGGTTTTAATGCTTCATAAAGGGGAAAATTGAAAATTTCATATTATTTAGCATGCGAACATCGTTTACAAACTGGATAGAAATAATACTTCTTATATTACGCACTTCTTGAAAAAAGAAATATTTTCCAAAGATTCTGAAGAAATTTATTAATAAATTTAATAAATTTTTAAATTAGATAACGTTTGCTTCATACAGCTTTTTAGGGGAGAAAATAATCCTATTATTAGAAATTCGGTTTTTAAATGGTTCACATGTGTTTTTAAACCTATTTTATATAAAACTTTTACAAAATAAGTATTTTATAATGTCTCTCTATATAAAACAATTATGTGGAGGCAATATTTTTCCAGATTTGTTAATCGTTATTTGACAATAACTTGTATGTTCGGAATCTTTATATGTTTTATAAAACCCAAGTTAACCCTAATTGTTTTTTTGTTTTTGAATAATATGAAAAAATGAGTAAATCGAGCAATGTCAACTACAAATCGAAATCGTCGGAAAGGAGAAATTAGGGTAAATAAAAGTACTTAACAATAGGGTAGAACGAAAAAAATCAATTTTTGATTTTTAATTTGTAAAAGAATTTCACAAATGATAAAAGCTTATCATGCTAAATACAGGAATTTAGTTAAGTCTAAAAGAAAAAAAAATGTTCAGATAAGTTTGATTCCAATCACACAGAATTGAGAGAAGAAACTAGACATTTATCTGATATTACTGACTTGTATAAAAGAAAAAAAAAGTGCCAGTTGTGGAATAAAAGGGTTTAAACGGTCAACGTTCTAACAGGAAAATGGTTATAGGTAATATTGATATAGCTACAACATATGCGCTTTAAGGAAGAAAGAAGTAAGAAAGAGTAAAGAACTGCGCAGGATAGCTAAGTTTAATCGAGAACGGACAAAAAAATACTAGTGCATCAGAAACAATTAATAGCGACAATGACAATGCTGAAGAACAACAATGTTTTTTTTATAAAGAGGCAAACCAACCAGATCCATTAAATAGACAAGAAGAGATAAAACTAACAAGTACCTGTGTAGTTTAATATTAAGTTACCTTTCATGTACTTATGGTTCCAAACATCTTTTTAACCTTATCTCATATTCACGCTCTCTCTCTGAAAATCTCAAAAACGTTGTGGCCATATTATTCAAAGAAATAAGCACTTTGATGCTTCAGAAAATATCCTTTTGTCCATGCTAAGTGATGAACGTAAAATTCAAAGAGAACTTGATTTACGACGTGTTTTAAAAGCAAGAACAGAAAGTAAAGACAGAGGCAGGAGTTTTAATGTTCCAAAGATAAACTTCGATGCAAAGGATTACATGGACATGATCACATGGCTTGAAAAAGACGTAACTGAACCTCCTTGTTAAAACATGTTTTCAGTCACTCTCTCAAAGACTTTATACAGAAGACATCTGAAGCTGAACCAAATAGTATAGGGGATTCGGTTATCGACTTTCCGAGGCTTCCTTGTCACATGCAAATAGTGGAAAGAGCTGTGAAATTGGTGGCCTCAAAATCGGCTCAAAATATCAGTGGTTCAATCACAAGAGAAGGATACAGAAGAGCAAAAATTGACACACGTGTGAATAGGTCAAAATTTAATTTGGAAAAACAAAAACAAAACAGTTTAATGTGACAATGAAGTAGAAACAAACATTTTGCAGCTGTGACATTTGCAATCATTAAGGATACAAAAGTAAGAAACGCAAAATTTGACATAAGAAATATTTATTATTATTATTATACTTTGTAATTAATAATTTTTCCATCTGTATTGCTTATATATGTATTTAAAATAATCTTTTTTTTTTACATTATATGAACGAAAAATTCATTAAAGTATTTTATCCAAGTTTATAATTTTTCAATTTTTTTTGCAAACTTTAAACTTTTTGCGGCACCTTTTTGCAACCAGGATTTTTAAAAATTCTTTTTGATCCTAAAAGCTAACTTTTCTCCACTATTATCAAACTAAAATCTAAGAAAATTTTTTAAAGGCCCTTTTTAAAAATTTCCCTTTTTTTCAATTTTTTTTACAAATTTCCAGCTTTTTGCGGCACCTCAAGATTATGTAATATTGCAACCAAATTTTTAAAAATTATTTTTGAACCTAAAAAGGCAATTTTTCCGCACTATTAAAAAACTAAAATCTAAAAAAAATTTTTAAGGCCATTTTTGTTTTACCGTACTGAACAAACGAAATAAATGTGTAAAACCTTTTTTTTGTGTATGTACTGAGAGAAGTTTCCGAATTGCAGGAACATCGTTAAGTTTTGTTGCTTTGAAGCAAAGCTAATAATTCAGAATACTCTATCAATATTGATTAAGTATAATTTAAAATTATATGGCGTCGTTAAAATTATATGATAATTTTTGATAAAATGCAATAAAATATGAATAATGAAAACTGATAGACGATTAAATTAATTGCATTGATATTCATAATTCTTTGGAGGTTGCTTCAATTTTCTTATTGTTATATCGACCAGTTTTAACTAAATACATCTTATCAAAACAGTAAACAGATGCAAATTCAATTTTAAGTTTTAAAAATCTCAGAATAACATATTTTTGCTTTCTAATATTTGCTCTATATCTATCTGCTACTGGAAAACTTTAATTTCAGAAATTGATGCTTTCTTTTTTAGTATTTGATAAAAATAATGTTAATATTTCATACAATTTGTAATAATTTAAATTTACTTTTATTAATGAATATATTTATAATATCTTATTACTAGCAGAAATATATAACTATCTGGCAAGCAAGTGAAGCGAAATCACGTATCCAAAAATCATGTAGTGATCCCAAAAGAATCCCAGCATGGTTCTTGAGGGTTCGAGAGCGGAGCGAGCAGGTGGTTATTCCCCACGTCTTAGTTTTTTAAAAAATCCAATCTCAATGTAGTTACATAACTTTTATAAATTAAGAAAGGAAAAAAAAATCTGATTAAGAAATATACCATTTCAGGTCTGTCATAAAGAGATGGTCGTCCACTCATGAAGTTTTCAAAATCTCTAGGATTATACTTTCCTGTTACTTTCTTGTATTCATGGACGGCTCTGATGTAACCGAAGATGACAGCTAAGAGAATTATTATGATAACGATTACACCTGCCATCAAATTCCACCTGAATTGAAGAAAGAATTCGTGTTAAAATAATTTTAAAGTTATCAGAAACACATCTACTTATACCAGATCCTAAATACTCCTTTTCACTCCTTTTCTTTCTTCAGTTCCATAAAGCTTTTAATGATACAATTTTTAATTCCATATAATTTCCTTTTTACTTCTTATTTTAATTAATTACTTAAAATTTTTTTGAATATATTTTACAATAACCTTTCAATGATTTTAGTTACTCGATTTATAATCATGAGAATTGCGACGGTTGAATTGAATGCATTTTTTTTGTGTTACCACTACCATATATTTAAGAGTAAATTTTAATAAGCAGGAGTGACGTTTTCTCGTATACTTTACAATAAAGGTATTATTCCCTAGCTTAAAATTATGGACCTTAGGGAAGGCCTCTAATGTTTTGCATGGCACTAGGAAATAATGAATGTGAATCTAGCATTTTTACCAAATTTATCAATCGGATATGTATTTTGGACGCTCTTTCTTCCGACCTGCTGAAACCAAAATTCGACACAACGGAGCTATAGTCGTTATTACCAAATTTCATTGTTTTAAGTCATTGCCTTTATATGCATGAGAAAGTATAGACTCTTTTACAAATTTGGTTCAAGTTTTGATAAGAATCTACATCTAAGATGGTAAATGAGTGTGCCAAATTTTATTTACTGTTCCTTTCAGTATCTCCAGATTATCACCTTCCGACGATTGAGTCTGGCTGATTGATGAAATACGAAAGGATGAGCGCATTTATGAAATTCTTCAAAATTCTTTCACCTTGATTTCCTACCCAAAAGGTACTTTTTAGTTCAGTCGCCCCCTCCTCCTCAAGTCTATATGAATGTTGCCATTTCTTTTTATTACGATTCAAAATAGTATATTGATGGCTTATACGAACAAGTTCAAGTCGTCAAAAAGCTTTCAGAAAATACTTACTATATCCTTAAATGTGATGAAAATTATCAACCGTTGTTAATCTCAAAATGTTATCTAAACAATTCAATACAATTAAAAAAAGAAGTTTTTTTTTAAATAAAAATATTACTATTTTGTAAAAACTAAATTACCAAATTTTTTCAATTTTTTCATTTATTTATTATAATTTAACGTGCAGTAAATAAAAAATGTCATAAAGTATTTTATTGTGAATTAGTAATTTTTTATGACAATATGACAGTTTATACCCCTCCTAAGTTTATACCCCTCCTAAATTTATGTATAACCCGTGTTCACTTTATTGTTAAATGCAAAAATCTCTTCATTTCGTTCCTCTCACTTACATTTTGATTGAATAAACATATCCTGGAGCATGCGCAAAAGCACGGAGAGTCTTTGAGAATGAACAGTATCTAGTCCTTTACGTTTTATATTTCTGAAGATCTCTTGTACTCGAACAGCCAGACTGGACCTTTCTGAATGTATTTCGTTCAAAATTTGGTAGAAATGTTTAAAAATTTGATCTGAAGTCCATATATCAAATTTAATCCATCTAGCTCAAATCGCTTTTCAAGTAATCGTATTCACAGACAAATAGGCAGGCAGGCAGACAGACAGATAATGCCAAAAATGTTTTTCGATATCAGAGAGATCTGAAGCGTGGATATTCGTCAACATATAGAGTTCGAATTTATTGACAATTACAGTATTTATTCTATAGTTCGTACACGAGTAAGTGATAAAAAAGTCATTATATACAACGTTATTATGGTGCGATATTTCGAACTAAAGATTTGAACCTCAAAAATGTTTTTGTATGAAATAAAATTGCTTTGTTACTCTAAAAAAATAAAGCTAAAAGAGCAAAAACAATAGCACTAAAATACGGCTGAAATTAATAAATAAAATCAAATGTCCGTTTGGCAAACCTTCTTGGGTCCAAAAATACAGCTGAATAATAATGAAATCAGATATCTATATTGAGAAATAAGAATTATTCTCAGAAGGCTGTAAAATAAAATGATAAAAATATTTATTAAATAATAAGGTAATTAATTATTCATAAGAAAATATTTTTTAAAATACAAGTTTAAATATAGGGTATTCACGTGTTTTTTTAAAAAATTGGTTATGATTATAAATAGATTTTAATCTTCATTAAATGCCGTTGTTTTCAAAACGCTGTATATAGCGAATTCAGTTTATTACAAAATATTTTAGAGTCTCTTAACAATATAGAAAATTGATCATGATTTTTCAGTTTTAAAAATTATTGCGGCAATTCGATTTCAAGTGTTTATAGCATTATCATACCGATAAGAAAATGTTGAATAGTTGTAGCGCCTGAAAACATAAACTACAAAGTATAAAATTATACATTATCTTAACAATAATAAAAAAAAAAAGCAGGATTTTTTTTAGTTAAATAAATTTTATTTTTTCTATTTCATGTTTATTAATTAAATATTTAAATTCGCCATTGTCACAAAACCTGTCCAAACATATGCAATTTTATGTTTCATAGATTATTTATTAATCTATAAAACATAAAATTTGGTTTTATACCTTCTTTTAATTATTGTGCGAAATTTCAGAATGAATTAAAATTTTCTCTATTTAGAAAGAATATTTCAAACAGCCCATATGAAAACGATTTATGAATTTGGCTTAATCATATTGAAAACTATCACATTTCAAACGGTAAAACATTAAAATATTACAATTAGATCGAAAAAGATAATACATTACTTTCCAATTATTTCTACAATTGTTGAAAATAAATCCATTTTCAAAACGCACACGACACAATACAAGGAATTCTAATTTCTGAGTAAAAAACTAAAGTTAAAATAATGTTTAATGTCTTAAATTCGGTTTTTTAATATTCAAAGTCATTTATATTCTTCAGAGAGAAAGTAAAAATTTTACTTACATGGTTAAGTCAGTGATTCAAATCAAAACACTTAAAGTTTGATATGCGGGATGACTGATACATCAACAAAGACCGAATTTCAAAGCTGTAGTGGGCCGGATTATGAAAAATATATTTTTTTCCTAAATAAATTTTTTTAAAGTTTGATTTTGATGAAGAATTAATACAAAATTTTACCCGAATTAAAAAGAATGAATTGCTTAAATTATTGTTTACATTTTTAAAACGAAGCCTTCTGTTTTCTTTTTTTTATGTTTTCTTGTTTCGTGAAATCTTAAACTTTAAAGTATACGCAGAAATAAGCACATTGGACAATATATGAGCTTATCAAAGGCTGACTATAATATAACTTTACTCATAGAGTGGTTAAGTATGTAATTGGTCTGAGGTAATATTGAGTATGGTTCGAGACCTGATTTCATGGAAGGTCTGTATGGTAAATATACCTGGTAGACTTTAATCCTGTAGAGGACAAGCATCTTAGTATAGCTTGAAAGTTTTTTTTGTGGGATTTTTTTCATGATTAGTTTCCATAAAATAGCCTGCCGTAATTAAATTCCATTTAATAGCACTGATTCAGCTTCGAAACAGAATGTTCTTATGACTAAAAATTAAAATGAAGGGAAATGATGCTGCTGGCTATTTAGGGGAATTTCAGTATGTCAACATTAAAAGTTACTTTTAAATAGAAAATAAATTGAAATTAAATTTAGAATAATCTGAGATTTAGAAGAACCCGGCGATTTGACATGAAAGATTCGAGTCGTGATTTCTAAGGAAATGAACAGGAATTTACGTGATCAAAGAAATTGTACATATTAATAAATAATATGCAAGCGATCCACATATATCGCGCCCAATAACTCATTTCTAATCTATTAAGCAACGTTCACACGAGGTCAATTATTGCATGTAATGGAAGGCCACGCCTACCTCAGGAACATCATGTGACCCCAATGGGATAATGGCAAATGGTTGTCTCATCGGAACAGCTACCATCATTCTCCTGACTGAAGAATCAAAGGTTTGTATTTAAGTTTTACTAAAATATCTATAATGTAAATGGATTTGTCGATGTTTAATTTTTTTGTGCTGAAAATGGTATAAAAGTATAACCTGCTTCTTTATCGACTCACATCGAAGCCAAATTTGAAAAATTTGTCCCAAATAATCTATATTGTCAAACATAGATTATACATAGATCTGAAACTATTGGTTGCGTTGCGACAAGAAATCTTGTATACTATTTTTACATATTTGGTAAAAAATATAATATGGGCTTAAAATTTCATCAAGCCACACATTAGAAATATCTTTTTTGTAAAATTATATTTGAAATATATGTTTTTTTTTTCGCAAAGGTTTTTTTTTGGCCCATAAAACTTTATTTTAAAGATCATGCGTTTTTTGTCTCTGAAAAACCTCAATCTGCTAAGAATGAAATGAGCTAAAAAGTACGTCGCAATATTTATGAGTTTGGGAATTTAGGTATAGAGATCTTTATATTTCAAATGAAATCACGTAATATTTTTAGTTGCAATAAAGAAAGCGGTAGTTTAAACTTTTAGATAAGGTCATCAAAGCTTTCGTATAAGCCAACGATTATCTTAATGTTCGATGCTTCGTCTCGAATCGAAAATGTGCCATGGAGTTTTTCGCCTTCCATTTATCAGTCCTATATATTATTTCTTTTATCAAAAACCTCTTTTCTGACCTAATACAACAATGAGTAAGATATCGCTACTTAGGATGTTTTACTGTCTTCAGGATAGAATATTAAATTTTTCTTCAAAACATATTTGCATCGAATTTTCATTAAAAGGAAAATCTGAAGTTACAAGGAAATTCTCATTTTGTTCAATTTAATTTACTTCTATGACCTTTGATACGAATTCGAAGTGTCTCCAGAATTTTGAAATGTGCAGAAAATTTTACTTACTTTCCATGAACAGAACAAATGATTCTTTTAAGAAATCTGAACAGATAAAAGTATTTGAGATAATTTTTTTTTTTAAATTTCAGCCCTTTTAATCTTTTTTTTTGCTTGCAGATGTGACACACTTTGTATTACGCAAATGGGAAAGATCACTATGATTAGACAAGTGGAAAGCGTTTATATTGCTATCAATATTTGAGATATTTTAAATGTATATTTATTGATAACACAGCTATTCTCTATTTTGTTGTTTATTTATCTTGTTTACATTAATGAAAACAAATTTTTTTCATGTAAATATATAATCTTATGTTTAAAACTGAGGCTTTATCATCAGGACACAAGGTTACGACGGCGATTAAAAGAAAGAATTCTCTTTTATCTGCTATTTCAAAGAATTATTATTTACCGTAACAGATAATGATATACTCCTTTTTCTTTCAAGAAATAATACAAATTCCATCACTGATAATCAAATTGTTGGAACCATGACAAATATAGGTTATATATTGGTGTATTTTGGAAGGGTTGATGATGATCTGAAATTAGGGTATCCACGAAAGTTCTTTTTCGCTCTGCCAAAGCATTCAGGAATAACATATTTTATTAGAGATTTGAATATTTAATATTTTTGCAGTGATCCAAACAAAACCACCGAAGATATCCTCTCCTCACTTTCTCGTATACTTAAATAATCTAAAACCTTTTCAAATTTTCTTCTAGTCTCTTCTACATCTTTTTAACTTATGGTAGGGGGTAGGACCTTTTTTTCAAATCTCCTTTTAGCCTCCTCTGTATCTATCCAACGTATAGAAGAGAATAGGATTTTATTTTCAAATTTCTTTCTAGCCTTCTCTGCATCTTTTCAACGTATTATGTATGTGTGTGTGTGGGGGGGGGGGGGTAGAACTTCTTTTGAAATCTCTTCCTAGTCTCCTTTGCATCTCTTCAACGTATGATAGGACCTTCTTTTGAAATCTCCTAGTATCCTTTGCATCTCTTCAACGTATGAGAGGACCTTTTCAAATTTCTTTCTAGCCTCCTTTGCATCTCTCAACGTATGGTAGGATCTTCTTTTGAATTCTCCTTCTAACCTCCTCTACATCTGTTCAACGTATATGGTAGGGGGTAGGAAAAGATAGGAACAAAACCACCGACTGGTTGGAAATGGTAAATTCTTGCAGTTCAGGCTGTCTGCAAGCGGGAGTTAGATGTAGCTTTTCCAATACCTATGTGTATTGACTTGGAATGATGTGTTTGCTTGTTGTAAATAACGAAGAAAGCTGAATATGTATTTTGGATATCTTTCTTATTTGACAACAAATTTGACAAAGATCTAAAATTTTGACAGCAAGACTGGATATTGAATTTTATTTATCTATGTTCATAGATTTTTGAGTTATTGAGTTCACATTCATTCATTCTAACATGCAATCAAAGTGGTTATTTCTTTGGCAGATTTGGTCCACAATTTAATATGCATTTGCAATTCTGATGATAAATGTGTATACCAAATTTTATTCGTATAGTTCTTTGTGTTTCTGTTTATGAAATTCACCTGCATACAGACTTCCTTTTGACAGATTTCATTCATTTGGTAAATCTACAGACAGTATTAAAAGTATATACCAATTTTCATCGTTCTAGATCAAATCTATTTTTGAGTTATCGTTTCCATGCATGTGGTGAGATAGATTTACCTTCTCTTATTTCGCCAAATTTTTAAGAGAAATCTGTAGAGTTTTAATTATATACCAAAAATCATTGCTTTAGATCAAGGTGCTTTTGAGTTTTCTTGTTCACAGACAAAAACAAAATTCTAAAAATATTTTCAAATTTCAAAATAGACGGATAAACAGATAATAAATTCCAAAATAGTCACATAGACAGGCAATACATTTCAAAATAGAAAAAAGACGAATATTCAGACTCTTAGAGGTCAGAAATGTTGGCTCCATTAAAATTTCGGATCAAATTTTTGATGTTTTCCCTTCGAGTAATTCGAATGAGGAAAAAATGTTGAAATATTTGTGACCCAGCTTTAAGTCGAATGTTTTGGTTATTTGAAGTAATTGTACAAGATACTATTACCATATAAATTCATTTTAATAAGGTGATTCAATTTTTTTTCTGATTCTGGTTATCGAAAATGTTTATATAAAAATGTTTTTTATATTAAAAAAACTGCTTATCTGTTTTCTTATTCAAAATTTTTATTCTGAATATGCATCCATATTCCTCACATTCTAATAACAGTTTTGTATTATTTTTCTGCGTTTCCAGAATATAATCGTGATGTCTCTTATCAAATTTATATTTTCTCAAATTTGAAGTATACAAAGCTGAAGTGCTAATGTAATCGTCAAAATATTCAGACATGATTTTGTAGAAAATCCCAGTTTCAAACCTATTGAGTTCGAAAAACTCATATTTGGATTTATAATTGGCTGCCCGCAAACATGTCTCAAAAAAGCTTTGAGCTAGCTAGATGAAATTTGGTATGTGTTCTTTCCGCCAAATGTGTGAGTTTTAACAAAAGTTGAATGAAATTCATCGATAGGAAGTCAATCTATCTGGTTGTGTTCGAGTGCAAGTAAACACAAAATCTACAAAAGGGAAAAAACTAGACATATAAAATTTGGTGTACATTTACAATTTAGATACGTATCAAATTTTGAATCAATACCTTCCAGGTACTGACTGTTTGTTGATATATACTTTCACATGGAAATAAATACCATTAAAAAAATAGAATGACTTAGATAAATGAAATTTAAGATAAGAATCATGTTGCTTAATATTTTTCTTGAAATTAAATGCCAAAATGTCTGTGCTTAAATTTGGAGTTGAAATAGCAAGATTTTAAAGACAGTTTGTTACATTTTGAAGGATGATGGGTTTTCATTGAAACAAATGAAGTATTTTTCAGTTTTAAATTTATGTTAGAAAAAAATTAATGATGTAATGTATTTGTTTTATGTGATATTTATGACCAGTAAACTAATTTAAACGTTGAAGTGATGAGTTCCTGTTAAAAATAATAATTTGATTTTAATTTAGATAAATAAATTTGAAACTGTCGTAAATTAATATTTTTTTTCTTTCAATTTACAAAGAGGAATTGTTGAATTAAGAAAGTTGTTACTAACATTTTAATAAATTTCTATGTTTTTAAATTCTTTTAATATGACCCAATTATAACTGTCTCTTTGCTTGTACGCCAGTTAGTAACTTAAACAACGGCGAGCTGAATGAATGAAATTTGTATATGGTTTTAGAATCAAAATTGTGAAACTGTATCAAATTTTGGTCCGACAAAAGGCTTAATTTGGTTCATATAGATTAATATCCCCTTTTAAAGTTGCACGAGAGCTGTTTTTTGGATAATTTGATTTCTTAACTTTGACCCTTGCTCAGATGACAAGGAAGACACCTGTGTCAGAATTTCATTTCTAAGTTTCACCTTCCGCACCATTCTGTTACCGATCAGACTTTGGTTAGTTAAATTGTGTGTGGTTTAATGGAAAATCTTAAACTGTTTCTACTGACAATCACCATTGACTGTTCAAAAAACAATCTGTTAATTCTAGACAAGGAATCGAAATTTATAATTCTAGACATGGATTGAAGATTTCATGAATCTATTGGATTTACTTCTGTATTTCATGTAAAACGTAGCTTTGTATATAGTTTGCGAATAGTAAGAAAATCGTACAAAATCGTAAGAAAACTTAAACAAGATTATTTTCTTGTGAAAATTTATTTTCTTCATGTATAGGTTTTTCATGAATTTCAAAATATCCATAAAATGGCCCATTACTTTGCAAAAAGTTTCAGATTGTTTTCCAAATTCCCTTTCGCTTGCCATAACATTTTAAAGAAAATTTTGAATATAAAATTGAATCAATCTGATTCGTTTCAAATTTGCGCGCATTATGTTTCTTCATACAGAGAGATAAAAATTATTTTGCGTAAAATTTGCATTCATTGCATAATAATTCTTAAAAGATGGTTATTTTAAAGAATATTTTTTTCAATCTTTTAAGATTACTAATATTTTTTTTCCTTCAGGGAAAAGTATGAGAATGTACTGGTATGAAAAATTAATTCATATATATATATATATTGTTAACACTTTCGAGAGTTACAGCTGACTTTTTAGGCAAATTTCACTCCCTAATTAATTGCACTAAATTGGAAACATTCTAATTTTAAGCAGAAAGAACTACTTTTCAAAAATATTGGAAATATGGTACTCGTAGTTGGCTTCTAAATTGAATGTTCCTGGTATGGACTGATAGTATTCAGAATTCGATCGTTCGGAGAATGACGGTAAATATTGAAATTATTTTTATAGGAGATTAATATGAGAAATTAAGAAATATTGTAAATACACTTATTTGTTACAACAAAGTGTTATCTTCAAATGTTAAATGGTGATCTGAATTAAGAATTTCTAAATAACTCTTTTTGAAATTTTTATTATCACAATTCTGATTCTTCTTAAAAGTAGCGTCATTTGATTGAAAATAATGGAAGAAATATTGTACCTTAAATTTTGTTCGAATTCATAATCTTCCTTAATGCTAGAATGGTTCGAATAATGAACAGTGATCGTTCCCAGATCATCCACACCAAGTAAATAATGAGGTGCCACTCCATTTTATAATCTAAAGATTCTCAGTAGGGTTATGGATGACAACGCCATGTTAGTCACTCCGATCCACTGGTTGAAAGTTTGGTTAGAGTATACTTTGAACCCTCCTCTCGTTAAGCCTCCTTCCTAGACATCTATTCCCTGATTGATAAATACATTCAAGGACCAACAGCGTCAACTAAAAAAAGTAATGGCGAAATGGGTGGAATTGGCGAAAGATCGAGAATTCATTTTACCTCTTCACACCACTCCAATCATACCAGTTATTTAAAATGGCGCAATGTCTCATGAGAGTTACAAGTTTATTTCTTTCCTGAAAGAAAGCAATTTCATAAGCTACCAACAGATATGGATTGATAATTGTATTCATGAATCGCAATATATGTGTGGGAATTCTTAGAGGATGCGGTGAGCAGGGGAAACCCTCGACTATTGGGGAGTTGGAACAAGCTCTCAATAACGAATTTGAAGCTACTCATAACTTTGCGATGCTGGAGATAGCAGCCTTATGTTCTACTTGCGATATATTACTATTACAATGGTAAGCATTTCCAAAATATTGGTGTGATAACCTATAGTTTTTTACATCAACATCTGAATCATGAATACCAAATAATGGTGACATATGGGATTAACACAAGCAATGTATGAGTTAATTCCTTAATATATACATTATTCTCTTCGAAGCATATATTTAATAATTAAAACCATTTGCTTGTAATTCCATTTAAGAATTGTTAATCCGTACTTCCTCTATAGCATAAAGGGTCTACAATATCGTTATACTTTTAGAACATTGTATTCATTCAATGCGGCATTCCAAATATCGGACAACATCATCGAGATATTCGAGATATTGCACAATACCATGAGCTAATAGGGCCTGTAAGAGAATTGGGAATTTAAGATGGAAGAGAATTCCCAATCCGCCGTGATTCTGGCACTGAAGTATTTTTCTAATAAAGTTCCAAGTGTGTTAAGGTTGGGGCAGTGGAATGCTGATTTAAGTGTCTTTTTTATCATCAGATCATGGTTCAAACTTACGAGCTCCACCCAAATAGAGCCATCATGTAGTCTGAAATTGGAAAATTAATTTAATAAACCAAATCAAGAGTGCTATTCTTTGCAAGGTGTTTATTTCTATTTTCAAAATGGATGTTGTGATCGAGTTTCATAGTTTGGATAAAGTTAGTTTCCATTGTATTACAGCTATTTAAACAGTATTATTAAAGAATGCATTATTTTATTGTTTTGTGTATGAATATAACATTAGATAAACTAAAGAACACATTTTTCAGTTAAAAAAAAGTAAACTAATTCATTTCAAAGTGATATTTTTATTTTATATTCTGTGGTGCAGATACTAATTTTATTATACTAATTATATTATAAATGTAAATATTTAGAAAAATGCCTAAAATATATATAAAAAGATAAAAAGCGTATAAAAAATTACATACAAAAGCATCACTAATGTCTATAATGTATTGAGATCTGATAAAACATAACATGGATGTTCCAAATAGTTCGAAAGTGACTCTTAAGTAAAAAACTATATTAATGTGCTAGAAATATTTTCATTTCTAATTGTACATTACAAATGTTCGCTGTATAGTTTCCTTTTGAATTCTAATATAGAAATAAAATATATATAAGAATACATGTTTTAAAAAATTACAATGAAGAAGGTTAAATAAACCAATTATAGTCTAATTCATTTTGAGGAAATGTAAAGAGTTCTCATTATGGATGATGAAAATAGGTAGAGTATATATTTTCTCAATATAGATATCTTTTTATAAAAATAAATATAAATGCCAAGTAAAGCCATTTTTATTTTTATGAAATATAAAATATCAAATTCCTTTTCAAAATGAAGCTCATAAGCATGCTTTTAATATTAGTACATTTTGAGTTAATAAAGTAGGAATGCTGCAAATATATTAAGAAAAAAGTTTATCTTAATTTTAACAGTATTTAAAAAAAATAACGACACCTAGAATCCAGTGCTTTATATATTACAAACAAAAACCAACTAAGAAATTTAATTTTTTTTTACAAAATTAAATAAAACGTATATATGAGAATATATCACAGGTAAGATAGTTTAAATATATAAAAAAATATTTTCGACAATGTAACCATAAATACATTTAGTAGCATTCATTCTCTTAACATGCAATCAGATAAAGTTAAATCTCATTGTCTATATTGAAAAAAAAAGCACTAGACAGGTGATAAGAAATCCAAGAAATAAATATTTAAAATTCAAGGATATATGCCTTACAGACTACTTCAAATGTCACTCGAGTGACTGATCATATAAATGTTCTTTTATGAGATACTTTTTTTTTTTCAAAAATTGAACGAAAAGTGTTATAGGCAATTGGGCTCACAAATTTTAAACTGCTCCTCAGGAGAATTATTGAATATATATATTATGTCTAATAATAACATGAGTTTTGTAATACCCTGTGGAAATATCCTTTTATAAGCGCTATAACTTATTTTTTTGAAGCCTTGTCGAAATGAAGTTTTATGCCGTGGTCTTTTACATAGTTTCTAACTGCTGATGAGATTAATCATTTCTCACTCTGAACCGCGTTGAAGCACCAACAGGATGAAAAAAAAATGATCGGTGTTTGTCCCAGTTCCCAGTTACTCATGAGATGAAACGAAATTATTGGTAAGACATTATTAAATATTGTGGAGAGTTTAAATAAGTTCAGGTTCAAGTCAATAATCGAATATAATGGGGTGACCTGTACAAAATTTCAAGTTAATCATTAAATAATACTGAAGTCTTTAGTCTAGATTGAAGCTTCTACCATTTTTATATTTAATACTTAATATGTGAATTTAGTTTTAGTTAGATTAAATCCTTTTACTTTCCTCTAATGACTGAGTTTACATTTCAACTAGTCCTTAGAAGAGGATATTCTGAATTCAGTTGTTAGAAGATAGCATTGTGAGAGGAAAACTGACCTATCAAATCTTTAGATAAAGCAAAATTGTTAGGACTAGATTTCTAAATCGTTGAATAAAGTCGAGTTATCTAAAATTATGCTGTCACGATGTTAAGACTTCAAATTTTAAATCACCGAACAAAGAAATTATTTTTAGTAATAAAAATATTAGAATTAGAAAATTTATACTTAAATTTTTTTGAATAATAAGTAACTTTATTATAAGGCCTCCAATTTGCTGAAATTTTTCGAGATTGCTCTTGGTTATGAGAGCAATGATCGATTTGCATAACAAAATGAGTAGCATTTAAAGATATTTGCAATTTCATATAATTCTCACTCGATTGTGTTAAAAACTAATCCGAACTCGGGATTTTCATGTACGGTTTAAATTCATCATAAAATATCCACATAGAAATAGTAGATTGTTTTTTTTCATATAGTTCTTTTCATCAAAACAACATGAACAACTAAATGCCCATGCTCTCTTTTCTCTCAAGCTTGAAGTAAAGCTAGGAACAGAAATATATAACCAGATAATTGAACAAAGTCATCTATTATGTAATATTCGTACATTGTCATATTCCTGAATTAGATGGACTGTTAGTTCTTTTAAAAAAATATTAATTTTTGCTTTTCGAAGTGCTGTAAGATTCAACTATATTGTAATGCATTTTTTTATTTATAAATATAAAACTGAAGGAGAAATAAACTGAAGATATAGAATGGCAAATACATATAGTTGTGAATTCATCAAGATAAAAAAATAATCATACAAATTTTGATAAGAAGTGATAAAAGCTAAATACAAAAATATTTAGAATAATATTCTTTAATTTACTTAAGCAGATACTAAAAATATAAATATAATATACAGTTTATAGCAAAGTTACAAAACTAATGTCAGATTCAGTTTGGCAGTTTCCTCTATTTAAAGCTTTGGTTTAAATGACATTCTTCATTCCTCAAGGTGTTTCCCCATGTCATTTTGTAGGTTCGGTTAATGAATTTAATTTTTAACCGAATATTTTTTCAACAGTGATCTTTATCGTATTCAATCTTGAATTGTTAATTAGGGCTCCGAATCACCATTGTACAGCGCCCGACTCAGGAACTTTTTCTTAAGCGTCATAAAGACACTTAGTCTTGTTTTACCATGTTCCTAGAATAAAACAAAAATACGAAATGAATACATTATACCCAAGTTCGATAAAAAAAAAGAAAAGAATAAATGATAAATATGTAATGTTATAATAAGTATTAATGTCGTCCACTCTTCGTCAGAATTTCTTTACAGTAGAAAAAGACTTAAGAAATATTGTAATTTTATGCTACTAAAGGAGTATTTTTGTGATATGGTTTAACTTACTCTGTGGGCAAAGTCCATGCACGATCGAAAAGTCATTTTCCAACTCCAGAGTGACCAAAGAAGATGAACTGCCATGCTGAATAAATCGATTTCTTGTAGAATGACCTTGATCTCATTCTCTACAGATTCTGATGGGAGGACCCCTTCTTCCACCAGCTGATCTAGATAAACTCTGATGTATGAGATCTGCGAATGGTACAAACATTATCAAAGTATTTATTCGCTTATACAAATGCTGTATTGTTTGTATATACATTTTCTAAGAAAATGCACATGTCATCCATCAGTTGTTAGCAGTCATATTAGAAGTATTGAAAAAAAAACATTTTAAAGAAATTATTTAATGCACATTACAAATCTTTGCATTAAATTAGTTCTAATCTAGCTATGTTTTACTAATATTTAAATTATGTTTTTGATAATGTGTACGAGTGTTAACAAGAGAGGTTATATAAGAGTATAAAAATGTTCGATTTCATTGCTACTGATTCCCATTATAAATATCCCATTTTTGAAATACAATTGAATTCGCTAATACGAGCATTTTTAATTCGAATGTTTTCTTTTTCATCATAGTTTTAAAATATCAACTATTATTTGAATTTATTTTGATTAATTCTAAAATCAAAACTGAAAATTGTAAAAAAGTTATTTTATTTTTTGAATTGTTTTAGTTCGTTAAATACATATTTTATATTCTTAATGTGGCTAGTTAAATAAGATTCATAATTTAACTACGATTCTTTAATAATTAGACGATTTTATTATTGTACAATGAATTAAAAAATTATCACTTTGAACATTTTAGACAGAAACTGTAATGCTTACTTTGATGTGTTTATATTGAAAGTAACTGTACTGGCAGTGTTTATATTGAATTTATTTGCATCTGTGAGGCTTTCATAAATGCCAATTATGAAGTAATTAGTAAAACTATTAAATGTTAAAAATAAATCTTTACTGTTATGTCTAGTTTAAAAATTGTCATGTTTTCATACCCGATACAATTTTAGACGCGATTCTTCGATTCAAATTTTATTGTAGTCATAAAACGCTTTGAATTAATCATTCTCCTTAATTTAAGAATTCAGAATGTACTTATTTTGCCATGCTTAAGAAAAAAAATTATGCTAAACAAAACTCTATAATTTTTTTATTTGAATATATTGGGATTCAATAATGTATAGGGAATGTTAAAATATTCATTGCTTAACATAATTTCGAAATATTCACTTAAGCAATGTTTTATCTTCTTTTTGGCATATTGTTTTCTTCTCAAAACAATTTTTTTATTAGTAATTATATTAAACAAAATTTACATTAAATTAAAATTTAAAATTCGCAATTCTTTGCCAATATAATGTGTTTCCAAAAATGATTCTGAGAATTAAAATTATATTGTATTTTTACAGGTCATTTACTAAAGAGTCGTTTATTGAAAGTCGTTTCTCCAGTGATGAATTTAATATTTTTTTTTCGCCTTACGTATATGAAATACAAAATGATAAATCGTAATTATTGAAAAATGTTACATCACTATTCCAATGAATGTCCAGTTTTTAGACCTCCCTCCTCTTGAATTCGTACTTCCCTACAGAGTCTGCAGAAAGTTTCGTCAAAAAGAAAACTCAATTAAACGGAGTTTCGTTCTATATTGCAGGAGGTAAAGAGTACCATATTTTTTTAAATAAATGAAAAGCATATAAGAAGTGAAACTTCATTTTAAGGGTTTTGAATATTGTCTATTTTTGGGACCGCTAATTGAATGTAATTAGTTAATCCACTTAGTTGAATGTAATTAGTTTGGATAATTATAAAGACTCTATTTATTTTGATTTTTTAAAATCAATTTTTTATTGTCAATAATGCTGACAGTAGAAGACAGAACGGTCGTTATTTGTATTTATTTGCTTAAAATTATGTATGAGAAAATGCAGAACGATTTGAAAAATCAAGCGTCACTAGATTTGCTACGAAATATTTAGTAAAAAGTAAGGGAACTGGTAGTGTTAAAGATGGAGATCGTTTTTGCTGATCACCTATAATATTGGAACCATAGGATGCAATCGTGGGTCACTTATTTTATATTAATAATGAAATCACTCAGTCCAAATCAGGGATCCGCTATGCTACAGATCGAATAATCGGGCATACCACATTCGGATTGTCTAACATCCAGGAGGTAAGGACTATGCAACTATGTTGAGAGATTAACTGCTACAATCTTTAAGACTTTGAAATTTTAGCTCTCCAATTCTTATTCTGTTAGATCTTCTAGTCTGGGTTTTGCAAAGTCCTAGATATAATCTGGCATTGAACTGTCGACATCTAAAGTGCCTAAAATTAACTAAATATGTTGGAAAGAAAGTTTCTGTTTACAGTAGAATGCTAGAGAAAATGCCTAGATATGTTGGTTAGTCACAATGAAATGTACAGAACTTGTAGCCGTAGGTTACCATAATATGGAATGCATTATTGTAATTAAAATAATTTTATGTAGGAAATATTTGGTGACTTTATAATCGCCCTGTATAACAAAGGCATAGTTAAATGCTAATTCTGAAATAGCAAACATCTTATAATTAAGCCTATCTGAATTTTTGAATAGTTTCTATTCAGAAAGATGGATATGTTTACACATAATGAATATTTAATCAAATTATTTTGAAAGTGAACCTCGAGTTTGATGATTATTTCAAGCATGATACTAATGAAATTGATTATTTCTTAAAAATATTTTACTTTTGAGTAAGACTGTGAGATATAAACATATTTCCTAAATTTATTTTGTCAATATTAATTCGTTCATATTTTTATGTCTATTAAAGGATTTTCCTTCATAAATACTTAATTTCTTTTTATTCGCAAATAAAGCAGAGAAGTTTTACGAAGAAAAAAATATACATAAATAAACATCAAGAGAAGCTTTTACCTGAAACTCTTAATTGAAGTAGGTTATGCTTTACATATTGTTACGAATTTTTTTACCGGGGTTCGTTTGGATAGTGGAAGTGATATGGTGTGGAGAACGCTCAATCAGCAGTAGAAAAAGAAACAACGACGTTTATTTACACGAAGACACACAGGACTGCACAAAAACGACAAATATATACAGCATAGAAGGCGATTATCTTTAGCCGAGACGTGCAGCATACAACCAGAATCTACTGCTGACAGTAGCGCACAGCTCAGTTTAGCACTAGCTTGACTCCGTCGCTTCCGACTACTCCGCTCTGTCCACTCTGACTGGCTTCGTCGACTTCGACTCCTACTCTCGAACTCGCCCGTCGTCTACCTTCCTCTGGCAGCTGCGGCTGCTTCCTTTTCTAGGTCTCGGGAGGCGGGACTAGAAGCCTCTCAAGCAATCAGGAACATTCGAGGACTATCTCGGTTCCTACTGGACGGATCAGGAAAATTCTCGAAGTTTCGGGTATAATCAATTTTGGTGCCAAAATTCGTCGCCAAGTCGCCAAATGGTCGCCAAGCTCTGGGACCTCCGACGCGTCACACGGACTCCGTCCATTCAGATGACTGCAAAACTTTCTTTCTGTTGATGGAACAAACTATGCTGGGAAGCCGAATTGCAGGTTTGTAACAATATTAAAATTGTAATGGTAAAAGCTGTGCAGTTTGTTTCTGATAATTAAAATAAAAAATTACCAAAAGCCGGCAAATGCTAACAGTACTTCATTAATGAAGCTTACAGAAATATAGTTACTTTCTCCTCATTTTTTTTAGTACTTTTGGTAGTTATTTTCTTAAAATTTTTTTTGAAACTTTTCACTTACTTGTTCTTCTTTAGTGGGGAATTTTTCAGAATTGTATTCGAAATATGGATATTCACCAGTATTGTAATCGAAACACCATTCAGCAAATTGATTAGCCAGATCGAACCCTCTGTGCAACAAAGAAAGAAAAATCTTTGTAATTTACAGGAAAATATTATACATAGAATTAGATTCTTAAAAAAAACAGAATTAAATAAATGTTAAGTTTCCAAAGAACTAAAAATATATTGAACTATGCAACAAGAAACTTGGCAGAATTCTCTGTAATCAGTATCCTCTCTATAGCGGAAAAGAAAAGTCATTGTACTTTATATAAAAATATGATATGTAGAATTAGATTTTTATGCAACTGAAACAAAACATAGTAAATATAAAGTTATTTAAAAAACTAAATTATCGAAGTATACAAGATATTCGATTGAAATAAAATGTATTTATTGTTATTGTTTATTAGGCCTTCTTGGTGTAGCTCATTTAGTCAACAAATCCTGCCGATACTGCCACGTTCGGTGGTGGCGGGTTGGTCGACTGTACACAAGAAGCACATTTAGTCTAATCCATAAAACGAGGAATCCCGATGAAGCAGAATTTTTGCTGGTCAAATTAACCCAGAGCACTTAGATTGTGCTTAATTGAAGTCCGATTTAGTGTCAACTTAATTATACACGAATTTAAAATTGTAGAGTGTAGGATTATAAAATGTAATGTAAAATGTCTAAATTAAAATTTAATTAGATACTACCACATTGTTTTAATTACTACAATAATTGAGGTAAATTGATATGATTGGGGATGTAAAATGTTTGACGATATTATAAAAAATGCATATTTTTTCTAATAATTTGACCAGACGAAACAATTATAATAATTATTTGTTCGAGAAATAATTATGATTTTGCAGAATTTGATTTCACTTTTGAAAACTGCCACTAAATAAGTAAATTTATCTTTCAAAATTAAAACAATCCATTGCATAGCAATGGAACAGAATAATATTAAAACAACTATCAAATCTGAGAAGTTCTAACATAAGTATTTTTTTTTTACTATATTTGGAAAATTTTTATCTCTAATTACGAGTTAGTTAAAGATTACCCAAATTGCGCCATTCTAATTATTTTCTGATTGATGTGTTCAACTAAAATAATTTGAATAAAGAAAAAAAAAAGCATGATTTTTAAATGATTATAAACCAATTACCTGTAGTTGTATGCTCCAAATTCAAAGTCGATCAGCATAATTTTGGGATCTTCATCTGACGGAGAATCTTCACGCAATAATATATTACCTTCCAAATTAAAATGCATAAAACTTTATTACATTTTAATATAATATGATTGATTTAAAGATTAATTGCTTTTTGAAAATTGATGAATGTTTCATGGACAAATGGGATGTAAAATAGAAGAAACACTTAAGAAACGTGAAAACAATCCTTTTTATTATGGAGTTGAATACCCTTTGATTGGCTAAGCCTTATGTATGTTACGAAGTGTGATAAATTGGCGATTATGCAAAATTACCGGTGATTATTCATAATCATGATAGCATAATTACCGATGATTATTCATAATGAATGGTGATTATAAATAATCTGCGGTAATTATAAAAATCACCGGATTTATTATGCGAAATGGACCGGATTAAAATGGGATATAAAATAGAAGAAACGCTTACGAAACTTTATATTAATTATATAGTTATTATTATATAGTTTTATACCCTTTGACTGACTAAATATAATGTATGTTACGAAATGTGAAAAAATTGGCGCTTATGTATAATTTCCGGAGATCATTCATAATCACCAATAAGTTTAGTGGTGATTATATTTCATGCATTCTTTAATAAAAGTTCCAGTTCTCTTTCCGCTCTAGTGTAACATTGTTGACCTCGGACAAAGCCATGAGCTCTCAAATATTTATTTCCTAAGTCCCGTGTTTCAGTTTTAAGTGTTTAATAGTAAAAAAAAAACAAAAAAAAAAAAAAAAACGATACTTGGGTATTATTGATTGCATGCTATTTATTAATATATTTATTATTACCATGTATCATTTGCCGAACAATAGCTGTGAAAAATCCCATTAACATGTGATCTTTGGCGATTAATCACTGAAATGCAACTAATACACAAACAGCCGAATACATTGTTTGAAAGACTTTTTTTCTGACCGATTAAAACTTAAATTAGACATAGATTTAGAATTGTAATCATAATATAAAATAGCACATTTCATATATGTAAGTCATTGCTTATTTGAATTATAACATTTACATGCGAAAGACAGAGCGATAGAGGTCAAACACTTGACGGAATTGACTCTAATCGGAACTATCAGACAGTTGATTTTCACTAAATAAATTTCCTCCAGAATTTATTGAAATGTAAAAATTTAGATTATAGGCATATACCAAATTTTATAAAGGCATGTATCAAAGCGTTTTTAAGTTATTATGTTCACAGCCAGATAAGCTGACATAATTCCAAATTTGTGTTTTTGGGATTCAATGTGGTCTGAAACGTAAAGATTCGTCAAAAATTGTTCGAATTTTTTGACGATTACAATAATTTATATATTTAGTATACGATTAGACAAAAATAAGAAGTTACTTTTAATTACACATAAAAGTTAAAAAAAATTTTAATCAGGAATTACTATCTCTATAAGTATCTACTTTACTTTAGTATGATTGATGAAATATGTTTGAACATATCTAGCAAAGTGGATAGGAGATGGTTAATTTGAGGAAAAAAAATAAAAGCTTTTCAGGCAAGCAAAGTGGAGATGGTAACTTACATTTATAAATTATTTACGGAAAACAAACCTGAACAATAAAGATCGGCATACCATGGTTAGAAAAATTTTTGTAAAACAATTAAGTTTTAACCACAAAAGAAAAATGTATAAAGAATATTTAAAGAAGAGCAAGACATAAAAGGAAAATATTTTACTGACCTCCTTGAAGATCGTTATGACAATACACCACAGGTGATTTGGATTTTTTCATTTCTTCTCTGAAAGGAAAATACTGTTTGAAAGTTCCATTTTTCGACACAAATAAAGAGACTTTAAATAATAAGGGGGAAAGACATATCGTCTAATAAAACTCATAAAAAAACTAATCTGATAAATTTTTGCAGTAATTATTTAAACTTAATTGCAGATTTATTTGTTCTAAAGATACTTCACGTTTCTTATAAAGAAATGCAAATTTTGAAACATGGCGAGTGGCAATTAAAAAATTAGATTAAGTCAAGAAAGCAATAAATGAATGCTACTGTGAAAAAAATGTGGTGTCTAAAGAGTTCTTCATAAGCTCTTAATGATCTTAATAAGAGTTCTTTATAAGTTCTTAAGAGTTCTTTATATTATCATTTAAAAATTTTGAGATTTAGGGTCTATAAAAATAAATAACAATATCCTTTTCTTATTTGGAATACGGCATTCTATAGAATAACAAGACAGTTTTAGGTAAAGTATGAAACAATTAATATTCCACACATTTCCGGGCATTCGATTTAATGCCAGATGGCTAAATAGCAAAGTATGATATTATCTACAGTCTGTTTCGAATATCACGTGATACGGCACGTGGCTTTTAGGTCTCATATTTTTAATGGAATTATTTTATTATTTTTTAAATGACAATTGCCTTTTCCTAGAATGCACATCTTTTAAGTAAAGACTTTATTATTACCTTTTTTTTTTTTTTTGCCTGAACAGCATTTGTCACTCTGTAAAATGACTAGGTATTACACAGTGCCTAAGAAAAGTAAACAACGTATTCAAATATTTCTCATGTTTCTTATTTAAACTAAAAGAGCTTGAGTATTCTATAGATTGTTGGCATTTCCTCCACTGCTGATACACATAGCTGCATGTTGAATTAATTAAAATTAATATCTTCCTAATTATTTAATACAAAACAATACTCATATTTGGATCAACTACACCTTTTTATTTATTTTCTTTATAACAATCAATATAACAAAATTATATTGTTTAGTATGATACTTTTGCTACTTTATAGTTGTGTCAAATTAACTTAAGACTAACTAGAACTAAACAAGAACATATTTCAACATTAACTTACGATAGCCAATTTATTTCCTCATTATACATGTCTGAATATTCAAAAATTTTGTTTTTCTTTTCTTTTGAATCGTTTTCGACATCAGTCAGCCATCTGTTAAAAGAGATCTACATATTAGAATATGAATATATCAATGAATTTAATTTTCAAATAAAATATTTAATAGAAAGCATATTTTTTAGAAATCGCATCCTTTTGAGATGTTATGTGCTCACTTTAAAAGAAAAAAAAAACTATTATCAGAGCTTCTAAAATAGTTTGTTTCATAATTCTGTGGTTGTCAATCGATTAATTTAAATATGGAAGGTTTGATTTATTAATATATCGAGTACAAATGGCTGAAAAACGTTATGCATACTTTATAACTAACTTATTTCAAAATATAATTATATCCAGAAGGCTTCTAAAAGATGTTTACAAACTTCAAACATAGACAAGGTACTCAGAAACAGTTCATATAATACAGTACAGTAAAATATAAAATATCTTACTTAAAGGATGGCCCTATAAGTTAATTGCTTGTCAATAAATTCAATAAAATGAAAGAAAAAATACCACATTTTAATGAATTTAAATTTACCATAGCAAGATAGCGTAGTTGTTTAAATATTAGCGTAAATAATGCAGTATTGTGACAAATGGCAAGTAGGACTTTGTGTAAAAGCAAACCTAGAAATACTTAGAATAAGTGTTTAAAAGTTTTGCCAACTGTGGCTATATACACTTCGCATATTGCTATTGTGTCGTTGTATTATTGTAAATCTATATTCCATTAAACCTGTGTGACAAAAATTATTAGATAAATCCTTATATCTTCTTTAATACATTGAAAACAAGTATTAGTAACGGTGATTCTTTATATTTTTTTACCCTTATAAAAATGATTTTTTTTTGTATGTCCAACCCGCCCTCAAAGTTTGTAAACGGCATTTTCGGATACCTAATGCAATTACTCTGTCTAAAATTTCACCGTAATTTCTCAATTATGTGAGTAAAAATGTAAACATAGTTTGTAATGAGCTAGATTTTTTTTAATTCTAATTTCTTGCATACTTATACAATAAAGAGCATCAAAGAATTGAAAATGGGAAATAAATCCGGTATGTAATTTGGACATCTTTCTATAAATCGATTGGGTCTACATTTTAATATATATTTTCTATATGTTTAGACCTTATATAAAATTTCATATTCATAATTTCTTTTGTCTTTGAATTATTCGTTTTGGGTACGCACGGATAAGTAGCTAGAACTATTTGATCTATCTGGCATTTTGTTGTACAGAATTATTGAATAGATTGAAAGAAATAAGTCAAAAATACGTATTTTTTGATTTAGGAAGGTCTAAAACATGTAAATTAATTAAAATTTTTTTCGATAATTACTGTTTTTTCTTTGTATATGTCGTGTACCAGATAGTTAAGTTATCAAACTCATTAAATCATGTCAATGTTATAGAAATCTATATAAATGACTATACCTCAAAAATGAATAAAAAGTTGATAGTTATCGAAAATATGCACGAAAATGCACTTTTTCTTTAAATTTCCTTTATAAAGAGAAAGTATTTTCATTTAAAATTATACGAACATAAATTTTAAGTTTCTGAAAAGAAAAAAAAAAAAGAAAAGAAAAAGGTGAAAATAATAGAGGCAAAGCAATAAATCGTGAATCAACGAGAAACATCGTTTATTTCAATTTTCCAAGTTTTGCAAGAAGGAAGAAAAAATTGAAGTTTTCGCAAACAGTAATGAATATTTCTGAAATTTTTTTCGAATATGATATGAACATAAGGTCACATATTCACACAAGAAGTGAAAAAGAAATTCAGAAATATCTGCTATTGGTTACGAAAAGTTCAATTTTTTCCCTTCCACTTGAAAAACTTCGGAAACTGAAATGAGTGGCGTTGCTTGTTGATTGACGAAATTTAAACAATAATAACTGTATTTAAAATAACATTATGTTAAAAAGTATATCTGTTTTGAAAATATACTTCTTCATGTTGACTGGAAAGAAGTCTGGAGTCTTCTTTATTGGCACATCCAGAGCATGTATTTTAGCCAGTTTTCGAGCTATTGTTGCATACATCAATCTGTAATCTTTGCATAATAGGGTTCGAGACTATTGGGACAAAAAGAAGATATTAGTAATGAAATCGTCAATAACAACTGTTTAGAGTACAAAATTAAGAAAATAGATGTATTAGTTGAAGTCTAGAAATTTGGACGTTCATTTTGCAATGACTCACCAAGCCTCGTCAATAAGGTATAAAAATTTTTTTGGTAAAATATTCAAACTGTCTACGAGACAATGAGATACCTCTTGGCGAATCAAATATACTTGATCTTAGATTTAAATTCCGCATACATGATAGATATGAAAAAGTTTTTTTCGTTCCGTTTTACTACATTTTACTGTTTGGGTAGATATTTTCTGAGTATTCTGAAATGGTTCGATGTTTGATATCGTTCAATGATATATATATATATATAATCTATCATAAAGCTCCACAAATTCAAGCTATCGTGCGATTCTCAAATTAAAGTATGAAATATGTTTCTCTCAACACTGAAGTATCAAAATTCATGAGATAATAATATTAAAATAAACAGATGGTAGCAGCATCCCATAAGAAATATATAAATGGAGAATGCATTATCACTGCCTGTTTTATAGATTTTTTATATTTTGTTTCGTTTAATTATATTTTACTGTTTGGGTGCATCAGAGGCAAATAATCAAAGGGAAACTCCCTCCCCCCAAATTTCGGCTTATTCTTTTATGATTTTTTCTGGATATATTAATTTTATTTTTTCAGTTATTTTACAAGCCTTATGTATACTATACCCTATGTATTCACTTGTTCAAATTCAAATCATCGATTAAATACTAAAATATTATTCTAATATTTCTAATTAACTATCGTTTACAGGTTTTTATAATATCATTTAAAAAATAATTTACTTTATATTTTAATAAATGTATGATTATGGTTTTTTAAAAACTATTTTATTTAAAATTTGAATTTTGAATTTTTTAAATGTGAAATACTGAAACCAATGTATTGAAAAGATCTTGCAGTTAAAAGTTTAGTCAAGATATCAGAATTTGGTTCATTAAACTGCTTTTATAAATAATGAAGATCAATAAAAATATTTAGTATAGAAAGTTAGAGATTGGAAAAGGAAGTTTGCTTTGACTAAGGATCTCTGGAGGATTTAATTTGATCCGGGATAAGCACTTTTTGAGCATTCCGCGATGAATTTCGTGTTTGACATCATTCAAAGATTAAATTTGTTCAATGATTTTTCTTCTTTTTCTTCAGTTGCCATCAAAATAATATATATCATTATTAAACATAAATACTATTAAATATTAAGGCTGATTTTAGTGCAGATGAATTGCAACTAACGGTTTATAGAAAGATAAAGGAGCATTATCTCCAATGATCAAATATTCTTTCTGAGAAAAGAACATGAGCGAATCTAAGCTATTGCATAATTTACCATAGAGCAATAAGATGCATGCCTTCATGTATATGTTAGACAAGAACATTATATTCGGAAGAAATACTATTTCAAAAAGTCAGAGCACCAAATGTTACTGTTTAATATAATTGATGATTGAACTATGAAGACCAATCAGCTGTACTTACTGGAATAAATTCTTCCAATCTCCCATTGGGAAATACCCCATACAATTTCGGCCCCAATTTCCTCTCAGCCAGAAGCATGAAAGTTGCTGCTTCCGTGACAACAACATTCACATCTTCTTGCAGTGGCCCGTAAATCCTGAGGAGGACCTGCCTGGGGATTTTCGGGTTTTTCACAATGATGCTGTCTGAAAGGGCGCAGCGATAAAGGTTGTTGGACAGTCCTCCACTGGAAGTAGAAAAATAAAAGAAAGAGTTGAAATGCATACAATTTTATTAGATCAAAATGTAAAAGTTTCAGAAATACATGCTGAAAAATTTGGAATTTGTTTATTTTTATGACAACCGGGTTTATTCGGCATGTTTCAGATTACACCAATATCACAAAGCTCCAATATCCATAAGATCCAAATATTTCACCGTAATAATTGTAACTTGCAATTTTCAGATTACGTCAAGCTTCACTATATTAAGATTCTAAAAGAATCGGATTACATTTCTGGGTTTATTTGGTAATTTTCAAATTAAGACAAGATCCCCAAGCTCCAATATACATAAGATGTCAACATTTCACCAAAATGATTGTATTCCGGGTTTATTTGCGAGTTTCCAGATTGCGTCAAGCACCATTATACTTAAAATTCCAAGATTTCTGTAAGATGGTTACATTCCCGCATTTATATGACGATTTTCAGATTAAACCAAGAGCACCATTATATATAAGATGTCAAGATATCACTAAAAGGTTTATATCCCGCGTTTACTTGCAAATTTTGAAATTACCCCTAGCTCCATTATATATGAGATTAAAAGACTACTGGCAAGATGGCTCTGTTACTGCGTCTACTGACAATTTTTGAATTGCGTCAAGATCGCCAAACCCCATTATATATATATAATATAATATAAGATGTCTATAATGCGTTAAAGTGGTTGGTAATGGTTTGCAGTTTTTGGCAATATACTGCGATGATTGCAAAAATAAGCAAGTACCAAAAAGTTTTATTAATAAAAATAAATTCTAGCTGCCAATGTGAAATTTGGCAGGAATTTAATTTTGTATTTAACTTAATTTCTTTTTTTTTCTACTTCTATTTAATTATATCAATGAACTCATGGAAAAAATTTGCCTAGAGCGTAAAAGCCATGTACTGCTATAACCGGAAAAACAATCGCCTTTGTTTTCATAACTGCCTTTGAAAATTTTATTTACAGACAAAATTTGAACGATTTAAATGAAAAATAAACTGTTAAGTTTATATATACTCATTGAAAACATTAGTAACATTTGCAGATAAAAAATGGTGTAGGAGATGGAAAAATTTGGGTCCCGAGTAACACCGGATTATCTGTATATAATTATTTTTCTGAATGCAACGAGTTAATATTATATTTTAAAAATTCATGATTCAAGAGAAAAAAAATCAAACTAGAATATTATTGAATGATATTAATTATTTATAATTAATGTAAACATCTCGTCATTTTAATAAAGTTCTCATAATTTTTATTAACAATAAGGATGAATGCGTGTGTGTGTGTGTGTGTGTGTGTATTAGCGTTCTACAGCTAAGACCATTTGATTTACAGCTAAGAAATTGAAATTAGAACATATATACCTTGAGAATTGGAAAATTGCATCTCGGGGCGTCTTCTGTTTTGATTAAAATAAATTTAATAATAATAAATTAAATTTTGACATTTTTCCTCGTTAAATTTCGAAAATATTACACGTTTTATCGAAATTTTAAAAAGATTGTATTACTATTGATTTTAATTTAATAACCCTGCGAATATTTTCAGAATGTTGACTATTTTTTAAAAATACTTTTTGTACTTCATCAGGAATACAAAACACTTTTTACAATATTTAGTATTGATTTAATAGTTATGTCGAATTCGAAATACATATCATATTTCAAAATTATGCTAACAAGAAATTCAATAACTTAAAAAAATTCCGATTATCGATAAATTCAGATTTAAAAAATATTTGAATTAACCGATTTTTACTGCAGTATTTTTAAATTTCTTATTCGAAATTAGTTTTCAAATTAGCCTTTAAAATAATTGGCGCCGTAAATCAGTATGTAATTGCACATCATTTCTTTCAATTTCCTTCAGTTACATTAAAATCGCAAACCAAAAGCATAAGTGAGATGTGTCACACAATTTCTGTGTGACACATCAGTCGTCGGTACAAGTGTCGGATATATCATATTTCGCACGTGTCGTAAGTGTCATCAAGCACAGATTCCCTACCCACCCCCTTTCTCGTTATTATTGAAGGGAATAAAGTCGATTGATAAGCAGATCAGACCACATGTCACAGAGAAATTGCTCTTCTCTGCTGATAATTTCTGATATTTCCGGTCCTTAAAGTCGAGAATTGTGAGATATAATGTAAGACATAGAAATTGCCCTACCAAGCTCTGCCTGCGTCACTTACACGTCAGTGAGCGCTCTGTCTTAGTTTTTCGTCAGAATTGCGGACATTTTTATCAAAATTATTATTGGAGTCAAACGCATAAACATTAAAGATGAAGTTCCATCTAAAGCCCAATAATAAGAAGAAACGTAAGTGTGACGTAAATTTTTAAATCAGTTTTTTTCATAAAAATTGCTTTTGATATATACGTTGATGATATCAATCTAAACGTTTCAATTTCTCAGTGTCCAAAACTGTTTGGAATTATTTTTGTGTATCGAAGAAATGATAACTCAAAAACACTTTGAACTAGACTGCTGAATTATGGGATGCTGTCTTTACGCCAAATTCATATATATCTGCGAAATTTGGTAGAAATTTGCCTGTCTGCCTGTCCAAGTATATGTTAAAACGCTAACTATTAAAAATTGATGCATTATTTTAGCATCTAAATATACTATATTTTGAATCAAATTTATCAAATATTGATCTTCTAAGTAATATACTCTCTAATAAAGATGTTATCTCAGAGAACGTCTGCATAGCATTGGCGTACAATAGTTACGAAACGCTAACTTTTGGCGTGAATTTAACAATTTTACTGAATTTATCATGTTATCCTTGGCGAGTTTTTTTGATAATTAATCCCTGGTAGGTGGTTAATATTCGAAAATTAAATTTGTATTTTAAACACAATTTTCCCAATCGACGTTACAGAAATTCGACACAAAACTACACATGTACAACATTTCATACCAAATTTAATACATTTAAGTCATTCTGTTTCTGAATTACACGTTTACATGTTTATAAATGTACATACCATCAGACGTTTAGCCCCTTGTTGGTTTTGGCTGAAATTTGATATTTGCCTACGCTATAGATATTATATATGTATATCGGATTTTATGTCTCTAGTTTTCTTCATTTTCTGATTATTTTTTTAACTGATATTTCAATAGTCGGCAAATAGATTAACAAAAAATCTGCTCAAAATGTCATAGAAATCTACATATTTTGTATAGAGACCGCATGTCACATTTCATTCGTATAGCTCAAAGCGTTTTTGAATCAACTTGGCCACAGAAATACAGACGGGCATTTCCCAAAAATGTGTTTTTCGAACTCAGGGAGGTCTGAAACCTCAAGATTCATCCAAATCTCGAGTTAATTTTTTGACATTTACAATACTTTTTAAAGAAAGAAAGTTATTGACATTTACAATACTGTTTAAAGAAACTACATATACAAGAAAGCAAAAAATTCAAATATCTAAGTACCTAGATAAACATTTGAAATGTGATCTTGTTACTAAAATTACGGTTAATTCTAAGTAAAATTTTGCTTGCTGTAGGTCTAAAAGAAGTGACCAAAGGACGTAGTTAGTTTATTTCACAATACTTTGAAGAACAAAACGTTCATGTGAGGGACTGTCATACTAAGCGAAAGTAGATAAAAAAAAGGCGGATACTCCGCTTGTGTTATCATCTCTCCGATTCCATTATAATAAAATTCTGAGCTTGCTGATGTCTGCATCTTTGCCTAGAGATCCACAATTTTTATATTGGAATTAGGAATAACATTTCTACGTATTAGAAAGAATACCAGAAACCTTTGTCGACTGAAAATGCCCACAAGCTATAAATACTAACTTAATATTTTTCATTTAAGCTAGCAAAATGGATTTTTTTCGAAAATGTCAATCTTTACTAATAATAAGGAAGAATGCATATCTTTCTTATGTGCGTCTCTTAGAGACACAAAGTAGTTTGAACAGAAGTATCGGGATTGGTGCAGGTATACTTAAAGGAGAATGGAAATGAGCTTCTAGGAGAATTTTTGGAGTTTTAATTATGATTTTTACTTACCTAAAAATTAAAGGAAACTTTGGCAGTTTCCCATGATATTTTTTCGAAAATACTACAGCACAAAAATAATTTTGATATCATCATACAAAGTGAAAAAAATTATCTTCTCAATGATACCAATAGTATTTTCCAATTTTAATTTAATTTCAAACCTATTTTATAACAAAAAATTTCATTATTGAAATGAAACTCGAATCTATATTTTTTGCTGTACTGCGATCTCCCTAATTTTGAAGAGAATAAAAAAAATTAATGCGCAGTTTGCAGCAATATTTCTTTTGCAGTAACCGTAAAATCAAATCGTTTTCATTGTTTCATTGAACCGCGTATTTTTAAATCGTTAAACTCAAGGGATGAAATTTATATTTATATTTTCATATTTTTTGCAATATCACGATTAATTTTTTTCTTTATAACTAAGAGGCTTTGCCCCTTTCTCGCCCTTGCTCATCAACCCCGATGTTGTCCGGTACTATACCCAATGTTCATCAATTCCAGTTAGCAAATTCAGCGTTGGAAGCTTAATCTTTCCTTGATAACAACATACATTTGCCGATCGGCCTACTTTTGATTCAAAACGCAAAGTCCCACAGTGAAAACATTCGCAATAGCTTTGATATACAGTCATTTTCTCCAAAAATATAATTTATCGCCAAACTTTAGCGAAATGGCCAAATGCTGCGCGAACGGCAACAAAAGCGCCACCAAAAAATTGCCAGCCTCGCAAGGCGCCAAATGACTGTATATCAAAGCTGAGCCTTATTTTTTTCTAGAATCTGCAATGCTTAAACATTGATTCAATTTTACACGTTTTGTCGCCAATGCAGCAACTTAACGATCAACTTTTTTTTTCAAATTGAAGGATTTTTGCTCCCTTTTTTTCGCAATTTTTCTTCGTCTGATATCGTTGGATAACCCATTACTATTTACAAAAGCAATGCAAGGCAACATATATATTGTTTAGTTATTCAGATGATTGCTTGCGAGAGACAAAAAGTTTACATTACTTGAAAAAATAAACAAATCGAAAACTATTCATCAGTGTTGCCACAAACGATGAATCTAAAAGTAAAGTTAGCAAATAATATTGTTTTATACTCATCTGCTGTTAATTTGACGTTAATTAAAGCTTTAATTTTCCTTTTTTTGATACTGTTTCACCGTTAAGTGCAATATAAATACTTAGTACGATGTAATAATAATTTTCATTAAGTATTTCAAACAATACTGGGAAAACAAATTTCAAATGTCATGGCTGAGGTGACTCGTTATCTACCAATCACAAAGCGAATGAAACGCAATGTTTATATAATTTTTTATATGATTGACAAATTTTATTTCATTCAAATTTTTAGAGGAATATATAAACAGAGGTTACTAAGATATTAAGTATGTCAGATGGTCACAACTCAGACAAGTTACCAGCATCAAGAGTGGTTAATAGTAAATTGAATTGAAATCATATGTAACCAGTAGCCAGATGGTCACAAATTAGACCAAGTTATCAGCGTTAAGGGTGGTAAATGGTAAATATTTGTGCAGTCGGAGTTTTATCTAAGTTTTTGGACCATTAAATGGTGAAGACGAAAATGACGAAAATCGCTATACTATCTAAACATTTCGTAATACGAAACTGTTGCCATGATGTTTTGGCATTTCAAGAAGTCAGTGACTTTTAAGGTTAATCTTATCTTTTGGAAATCATCGAGAAAAATTTCTCTCATCGAATGTTCCTCATTTTACGCAAATTTCAAAAAAAGTTGATAGCAAGTTGTTTCAACACGTGTTTTTCTTTAACGAAAAAGGAAATAAGAGGTTTTGTTTGTTTTATTTTGGGCACGAATTTTCAGTATTCAATCATAACGTAAAGCGTCTAGTATTAACAGTGTTTTATATAATTACAATTAAATCGGCTAAAATTAAATAATTTTTATTAATGAACTTAAAAGTAGTAAAATATTTTATAATGATTATAGTTATAGGTTGATATAGAATTTGAACCAGTGGGAGACATCTCTCCAGAACTTTCTCTCTTACTCTTTAATAAACTTGTCATGTCAGGGAACGCCTTACATGGCAATGGCGTACAACAGTTACGAAATATTAGTCATTAGTATTTTTTTTATTATGTAATCTTTGGCGATATAGAATCCCTGGCATGCGTTAATAGTATACAAAAATCGAATTTGTGCTTTGGACGCTTTTTTCTCAATCGATTGAAACAAAAATTTGCACTTATAGTTACAAAATTCAATACAAAATTTAAATATATTTATGTCATTGCGTTTTTGAATGATCGCCATGTTTTGAAAGTTCAGACTGACCGACGGTCAACCCGTTCTTGGATGTGGCTCAAGATTTGAAAAGTGTCTACACTATAGTTATTAAATCTATGTATGGAATTTTATCTATCTAACTCTATTCATTTTGTAATTATCATGTTAATTTATATTCGAACAGCCAGATTTACTCTAAATAGATTTTATTCAAAATTTGATAGAAATCTGCTAGTTTGATGAAAAGACCGTGTACGAAATTTTAACCAACAAGCTCAAAGCGCTTTTGAATTATCCTTGCCACAGACAGGCAGATAGACTGACAGATTGATGGACATTATCTAAAAATGTGTTTTTCGAACTCAGGAAGAATTTTTCGAATTTTTTGACAATTACTATACTACTTTCTCTACATTATGTACACGAGAAAGTAAAAGTGCGTGATGCTACAAGCATGATGGAAAAATCGGTTCAAATTGCTTTGTAGAGATCATAGGCTTCCTTGAAGTTAACCGAATTTGATACGTAGTTACTTCTTGAGTAGTAGTTTTTTAACTTAGAGTTTATCAAAATATTAATTAAATTTATAATTAAAAATTAATAAAATTTTTCAAAAAATTATCTTTACAGTAATACCATTAATAAAATTAGCTTTATAATTAGCATTATAGTAGTAATTTAATTTCTGCAGGTTTTTTAAAAAAATTTTTAATAAATATTTAAAAATATTTTTTGGTATATTTAACAACAATACTTTTCATTTAGATTACTTACTGGATTTATACTCACGCTCTTTGCGACGGTATTAAACATATGTTATCTCTAATATGTCATTAAGAATTAATTTCAAAAATAAAATAATCGAGAATCAAATATTAAGACTATCATGTTTAAAACTTAGTTGATTCATCCAAACTACGAATTCAAATTTCTTTTAATTTTTTTTTAATAAAAAAAGCAAAGTAAAGTGAAAAAAGAAGCAGCAGCTAAGGAGTTAAAACGAAAGCGTAAGTGATAGAGAACAATTATTTAAAATTTTAAAAACATTCATTACATAGTTCAACTTTTGATGAATGCCGTAATTATCATTATGATTGATTTTTTTTAATGTAATATCACTATGTTAACCATCCTTAATTTCCTGATTGTTTGTTTTCACGCTTGGGTTTTATTAATATTTTTTTTTCCTATTATCAATTTTCCTTTTCGGTAATAAAAAATCCTTTGCTTTTAGGGGCATTAATAGTGGAGATTTTCCAATTGGGCAGATACCTAAGGCTACAAACAAGTCCATTGAAAAACTTTATTTTCCAAGTTGCTAAATCAATAAGTTTGCAAATATATATATTGTGAATGATAAAATATTTTGATTATTCCATCACTTAATCAAGAATAATTGGTCAGATTTCTATCCATTCCAATGGATAGATATTAAAATATTTATAAATACCGAACTTCCTCTTGTATGTAAGCATTAATGCCCGGGAGTCCGAAATCATAATAGATAAAAATTAATATATATTTACGAAGTTAATAAATTAAGGAAAGATTAAACTTTAATAAATCATCTCTATTTTAAAAATGTATAGAAATGTGAAACTAAATAGATCGTCTTCTTAAAAAAGAGGTTCAAAATTGCCTTTTTTTAGAGCTTTAAAGTACCTAAACTAGCCAATGGGCATAAGTAAAAGCTTTCCTTATATAATTAAAAAAATTTAATGTTTTATGCTTTTTAATCTTCAATTCCATAATTCATTATATTAGTTATTATCGAATATTTTAAGCAGTGTTACCTCATATTCTCTATCAGGGAATATCAGAAAGAGAATCAAAATTTATTTAAGAGCAATTCACTAACTGATAATTAAATATTCAAAGTCCAGAGCCTTTCTTACAGAATTTTAACCACTCAGGCAGTGAGTGATTTTAAAATTCTTTCTTTACAAATATGAAAGAAATTCACTTAAAAGTACTTAAAAGGTGCGAAAAAAAATATTTTAAAGATTTTCTGCTCAATGAATTGCATCAAGCTTTGAGAAATTACCGAAAAACTTAATATAAAAATAAGTACATAATGCTCTTTTTAAAGTGTTCCCATATAAATTCGCATAACGCTGCTAGAAAAATTTGCTTATTGTTATCTCATATAATGAGACAAATAGCTCGGTTTTATATGTGACATAAATTTAACTTTGTCAACATTTTGAGTTTTTTAAAAAGAAAAGCAGTTTATATATATCGTTTATATATGAACTAAGAAGTTAACATTTTAACTTTAGAAAATATACCGTTTTTCCCGCCATTAATTGATAAACATTTGATCCCCCCAAACCATCAGAACTGCCATCACAGGGTTAAAAAATAATCTTCTGACTAATAATAAGAGAGAAGCGATAAGAACATGTTTGAAGTTGTACAAATTCGTCCGAAAATGCATGCAATTGCTGCAATTTGTTTAAATATAAAATCTCTACTAGATCAATGAACTTGAAATGAATGTAGACGTGTTATCAATTTTTTCTTCTATTAGATTAGATTCGCTTCCACTATTTATTATATAAAAATCCTCCTATCATTTGAGATGAAAGGTCATTCTTATCAAAAAAGAACTTAGTGAACTGGATTTGTATTCCTATAAATAAAAAAGAAAAAAATCAATATTATGTCTTTGCCTTTTTTTTTTTTTTTGCGAAACTGATTACATTGTTTACTGATAGAATGTCAAGTGATGAAGCAGTATTTTTCAAATGACTTAGCCTTAACCAATGCTCAAATTTGTTTTCAACATCCAGAAATATTTTCATCCATCTTTTTCTTCAACATATTGTTTTCTTAACATATAGAAATGAGTAATTATTTTACGTCTTGAATAACATGCATTTTGATTCGCTAACAATAACAGTAATATTTCTTTGATACAATCAGATGTTTTTCTGTCTGACAATTTCACTGTATGGCATAGTTTGTAGAGAGTTGTAATTAGAAACTATCGATATTGTTTAATTTATAATTTATATATACCAGAAAATATTAGCAAAATGTCATGAAATATTTTCAGTATCGTATAAAAACATAGCAACATTTAGTATTTGGTTCCATATTATTGTCTGAAAATAAATTTCTTTTATTTTATAATGTAAAAATTTTAATTTTGTCAATTTTCCAAAGTGGAGAACATGATTGAGTAAAATCAATATTTAAAAATTGTTTTCCGCAATGTAATTTCTGTAATAAAATTATTTGAAATATTGCAAAATTTTTTATAACCAATCGTTTATTCAAGAAATAAAAAATTAAAAGTATTTGCAGGTAAATGTTTAAAGACTGATCTTAGATAAAAACATACTTTGGTAGACCATTCACTTTACCTAAACATCAACATGTCTGGAATTAGTGATTAGTTTAGTGTTAGTGTTTAATAATTAGCGAAGTTATTGACAAGCTCCATTTTTGATAATAACCGGAACAGCGGAAATTAACTCATGGTTCTGAGCTGCAATGAAGCGGCTTTTCACAGAGCTATAATTATTCACGAATTTAATTATTTAACATAAAAATTAAAATATGGTTCTAGAACTCGCATATTTACCAAATATTGTGGCTTGTGACTTTCTTATTTCTAGTTTATAACTGCCTTTTCATGACTACAGTTTATAGATGTAATGAAATAAATATCGTGGACATTACTTTGAAGGAAATGCAATCAATCCTGTCAAATAAATTGATATCTTTTGTTTTACTGTAACATTCTCAATACTTTTTTATCTATAGACTTTGGATCTAAAATGTGAAGATTAATGGAAGTCTAGGAATCGAATTTTGTGAATACTTTAGTATTTTCTCTCACCGTGCTTAAGAGAGTAAAAAAAAAAAGTAATGGGGGCAGATTGACTTTTGATTATTTATAATGATGATTGGTATTGGTTTTAATTATATATTTTCTATAATTCATAATTTATAGCATTGATTGATTATATTATTACTAAGGATTTAATAACTTTTGTTCTTTTTTAACATTTTTTTATTGCTTCATTCATTTTTATATGGTCTGATATGCATATCACTGGCATCTGCTTTGCACTTGTATGAACTGCATGACATTAGCGAACAGTTGTTACGAAAGACCAATCCTTGGCATGAATCAAGAAGGATCTTGACAATTAATCGCTGATTTGCATTTAATACGCAAATATCAGAAATCAAATAATAATTTTGAAAGCCCTGTTTTACTGCTTGATAGATTGAAGCAAAATTTGACCTAGAACCCATATTAATCACAAAATACCATACTAAATTTTATTTACATAAGTAGCTACTTTCTAGAACTGCTACCTTTATATGCATCGCAAAATTACAGACTAACCGGAGCTAAACTCTCTTGACGAGTTTGATTGAAAATATGAGACTGATCTATATTATAGATTCTAAAAATTGCACCAAATTTCATCTGTTTAGCCTTTTACTTTTTTATAATTTTCGTATTCACTTGTACTCCAACAACTAGACTTCTTATGAATGAATTTCATTCAATTTTTGATAAAGACTCGCAAATTTGGCGTTAAGACCACATACAAAATTTCATCCTGCTAGCTCAAAGCATTTTTGAGGTATCATGTTCACAATAGATACACATAATTCTAAAAATGTGCTTAACGGATTCATGAATCTCAAAATCTAGTATTCGAAAATTTTAACGATTACAATATTTTCTCTCTCTCTCTCTACATATATTTTACACGAAAATAAAAGAAGCATTTTTTATACATCGTTTTTAAATATTCATTACTATTTAAACTGATTTTTAAAATGACTGTCCGTTTAAAATGTCTGTCCGTACCAAATGTTGTTGCATTCTATATTTAGGTGTAATCGAAGAAGCATCATGATTTTCCTGTGCTCAACTAGTGTTAATTTATCACTTAAATGAAACGAAAGTAATGAAAAATGATAATTAAAATTTATGTATATATTTTGAAGGCTATATGAATTACATATGTGCATCAACTAGTAATGTGACTGGATAAATTTGAGACCACTGTGGACATACAAATGTTTTTGCTAGTTCTTTTCAGTTTGCAGTTAAATCATTTTCCTTACTAGTTATATTTAATTTTATCTTACTACTTAAAAAAAATCGTAACCTATATTTTTCAATAAACTTTTATCCTCCATTATTTCTATGGAATTTCTTCACCATTTTTATTAAGCTTTTGGCGCATAAGTTGGGTATGCTAATTTAAATAAATAATCTAATTTATCGTTGGTTTCAATTAAGTTTAGCCTATTTAATTGCAACTTTATATTTTTACTAGCCGCCTTTGGCGACCAGCCGGTTCGCCAGTATTACCGCTCGCTACAATTTTCAATTAAATATTTTAAGTAACTGGTCTCTTAAAGGATTCTCAAACAAAACATTTTTAATCTTCAAATTTTGATAGTCATACCAAACTTATATTGTTTAGATCGTTTCGTTCAATTTACTATATATATTTTGCTAATTTGTTGCCATTTCCGGTAAAACTTCAACTTTAATTAAAAATGTAAATGACGAAATTGCAATTAATATTAAGATATTTTTTAATAAAACCAAGCGTTTTATTTTATTTATCATCTTTATTGTTATTTATTAATTATTATTATTATTGAATATGAGTATTGCAAACAGAATTGCTCGGTATTTAAGTCTTATGTTAACTACAAAATATTTTTCATAGTTTATGTAATATCTCAAACAATAATTTAACAAAAATTTATGAGATTCAGTATAAAATTCAGTTTTTAGTTTTGCTTTCAAAAGGATTGAAATGAAATCAATAATAATATTTTGTTCCTGCTTATAAATATATTTCAAAAATTATGAAGTCTAAATTTAATGCAGTAAGGTATATTCTGATAAATATTCTGGACACACCAAATTTTAAATAAATGAATGAATGTTTCTATTTTCCACGATTAACTAAGACTTATTTATGAAGTTTTAAATGTTAAAAATTTAGAAAAACTCACCATTTTCATAATCTTAGGCCAATTAATCTTGAGAAACCTGCGCGCTTATTGGCGTATTTTCTTTGAAACGATCGATGAAAAATCTAAAATTATCCTTTTTTTATTGAATAGTGATATTCAAATCTTCATAAATCAGTCAGTTTAAGTGATTTGAAATTAACTCTTAAAAGTCAGTGATTTAGTTGATTGGAAATTAACTCTATGACCACCATAAAATCTGTGCTTTCTCTTGTGGTGTATGCATTCTCCTTAATATCCGATCGAATAAAACATCACATACAAAAGTACTACATAGAACTATCGCATCAAAAGTAAACATAACATTTCAATAGTTGCCAAAAACAAAAGAGAGAAAAATGCAATTAATAAGCAGACGATATTTAGAAAAGTACAGATATTTAGACTGGAAAAGGAAATTATCTGAAATTAAAAACACGCGCAGACGATATTTACAAAAGTAAAAATATTCAAACCTGAAAAGGAAAATATATGTTATTCCATCAATAAATGCCATAAGTTTGTTTACATCTTCATTATTTTATGAGTCATTAAATATCAAAATGGATCCGGAACTAAATAAACACCCTGTATAGAGAGTGTAAAAGATCATAAAATAATTTTTCTTGAATTTATTCTTTAGAAAAAATAATATTTCATATTTGTTTCATTTCCTACAAATACGTGCCGAAAATTATATTTTTGCAAATTTCATTTCCAAAAAGATTTAATTTATTTTTAATTGGAGCTATAATCAATGAGATGGCAACACTTTGAAAAAAGCTATTTTTTTCTCATGGATGCGAAACGTGCTTAATCCTCATTTTTATTTTTGACGAAAAAAATTATTGAAAAACATAGTTAAAATATTTATTTAAAAATTAATTAAAAATAGAAATTTAATTTTAAGAGTAAAACAGTAGTATCATTTAAAAGATAAATTTTTTATCTTTAACTTCATGTAAAAATCTTTTTTGTGCGGTAATATTTTCGGCAGTTATAGCAGAAACACGTCAAAATTTCGCTTAATTTTTAAATAAATAAAATTCTATTTACAAATTCTAAAAAATAACCCCCAGGTGCACATTCCCGGCCTCCAAGGTATACACGTGCCAAATTTGGTAGTTGTAGGTTGAATAGTGTGGTCTGTAGAGCGCCAACACACACACACACACACACACGCACACACACACACACATTGAGCTTTATTATATTTTTATTTAAAGTATTACGACCTTATGGCGTAAAAGCTGAATATGCTGCTCCAAACAAATGTTAATACCATCAAATAGTGTAAAAGCTCCAAGTAAATTGTTAGATGTAGAGAATTAGTTCAATTTAATAAATTGTAACAATTTTAATTATGTTATTTTAAACATAAAAATTAAAAATATTTTTAAAAGTCTCAGATCAAAAATTAAAATTAAATACATTTTTAGAAATTAAAAAAACTAGGGTTAAGAAGTATATGAAATAGACTTCAAATGTTTCATAGGAAATGTTTTTGTAATCCATACTAAAGACAGACAGTTTTCTTTTTTTAAACAAGGTTCAGCGTATAGAAAAAATATGCGAAACAATTGCAACAGAACTTTAATAGAAAAAAAAAGTTTCATTCGCGAAAGCAACAAGCCTCTAAAGTACAAAGTTTACAGACTAAAATTAGTGGCACATATCAGTTTATTGAGATACCCGAAGATTAAAAGCACATAAATGTTATCAGCAAAACTGCTCTACAGATCAACTGACTGACATAACTAAAATATAGACGTTTATCTGCATAACTACAAATTTGAAATCGCTATATATATATATATAATCAGCTTACTGATATCAGATATTATTTACGAAGATAAATTCAGCTGCGTAAATCAGGTGCCTTAAGCACAAAAGCAAATGGACATGATTATGAAACTGTATAAATTATAAAAATCAAAATATATAAATCAATATCACTGTATTACAAATACCATTATTTAACTCCAATACTAAAAGTACAATAATAATCCTGATATTATTTATCAAGCTAAATTAACTCTATTTAGCTCTATATACCAGTGTATTGAGGTACTTTAAGCAAGAAAGCACTCGGATATTACTTGCTAAACTATATTAATATAAATATCAGCATATATATCAGTATAACTACACTATGTATATCATATTTTACAGAATCATTTAAAGTACAATAATGTCCTATAGAGCTAAATAAAGTCTACACACAAGTGTATTGAGGTACTTTAAGCAAGAACGTACTCGGAGATTATTTTCAAAATTATATTAATATAAATATTAGCATATGTAAGGCAGTATTAATACATTATATATATCCATATTTTATTAGGATATTTAAAATATAAATACTGTACAGCTAAATCAAAGCGCATTGAGGTATTTTAATCAAGAATTCATTCAGATATTATTTTCAAAACTATATAAATATAAATATCAGGATATGTATGTCTATCAATACATTATGTATATCCATATTTTACTGAGATATTTAAAGTATAATAATGACTTATAGAGCTAAATCAGGTCTACACATTAGTAAACTGAAGTACTTGGAACAAGAACGTACTTGGGTATTATTGGCAAAAATATATTAATATAAATCTCAGCATATGTAAGTCACTATCACTACAGGGAAATAGAAATAATAATAATAAAAATAATAATAAAACCAGAAACCAAACATATCCGTATACATATCCGTATTTTACTGGGGCAATAAAAGTACAATAACGTCCTGCAGAACTAAATCAGTTTTGCACGCCAGTGTATTGAGGTACTTTAAGCACTAAAGCACTGTTTATGTTCTACAAAATTACTTGTAAAAAGGCGCGCAGATTTTATTTGCAAAACAATATTAATTATAAATTTTTAGCTTATTGAAAAAAGTCTATCATTCTTACCTTACAATAGAAAATTCAAAATCAGATATCGACAGTTCACTCCAAATATCCCCTAAAAAATCTTGGCATATTGTTAGCGCTTCGTTTTTGGTACTTTCTAAATCTTCAGCAGATAGTGTCGTCATTTTTTCAACCCTTGATCTCTAGATGCCAGCGTCCGGAAGACCGCAATTCCTCAAGTGAAAAGGAATCTCTCGGTCACATTTTCTAATCTCGGGAAATCGTGAGTTTGAGAATTGTGACAACGACATTATCGTGTAAGTAGATATGACGGCTGGGATGTAGCACTTAAACACGTAATAGCGCTGTGATAACAGGAAGCTCCTTTTTATTGATTCAATGAAAAGATTTATCAGTGAGCCGCCGAAAAAAGTTTTGATGAGTTAAAAATAATTCTGTGCTTTCCATTAAAGGAATTTATAGAGGAAATTTCCTGCAAATGGGTGGGGAGTTTTCGGTTTAAACAATTTAGAAACGTTTTTTAAATTCAATAATTGCAGAGAATAAGCAATGTTGTTTCAGCTTTTAATATATTATTATTTTCTAGTATACATAGTATAGAGAAAGTATAGTAATTGTCAAAAAATTCGAACTCGAGATTTTGATGAATCTCCACGCTTTAGACCTCCCTGAGTTCGAAAACCACATTTTTGGAAAATGTCCTGTCTTTGACAAAGATAATACAAAACTGCTTCGAATTAGATGGTTGAAATTTGGGGCTCGGTCTCCAAATTTGCAGGCTACTTTCAAATTTTGCGTAAAATCTCTGGAGGAAGTTCTTCTGTCTTGTTGTTAGAATATAAGTTCACACGATATTTACAAAAGGGGGAGCTATATAAATAAAATTTGATGCACAGATTTAACATCTATAGAACAGATATCTGCCAAATTTTGAGTCAAATCCATCAACGGGTTGACTGTTTGTCGATCTATACTCTCAGAAACAAGTAAATAGCAAGGACTTAAATATCTCAAATTTGATATGGGATTTTGTGACTACGATTGTAATTTTATGTCAAATTTTTATTTCAATCGTTTGAAAAAAACGTGTCTAATACACAAATTTGACTTTTTAGATGCTATTAATGCATACCAGAGATTAATCACTATATAACTGGCCATGGTTGACGCGATAGATTCAGTAAAAATTCTGAAAGCCAAATTCTAAGCAAGAAGTTAATATTTTGTAATTATTGTACGCCAATGGCATGTAAGGCGTTCTGTTGCGAGAAAGCTTAGGCGAGACCCCTGCCGTCGAGTGCTAGTATATTATCAAACATTCGTAAACAGTTAACACATTAATCGTCCCATGAAGTAAGTGAGTCTCACAGGTCATGCATTCTTTCGGGCCATATGAATTACATGCTTCACGTGCTTGCATGTATAATGAATTATCCATCAGGTCCAAACAATATTCTATGCTGAGGCGATTAACGTGTTAAAACATGGAATGGTAATTAGACATGTAAATTTGCTGACTTTTAGTATAATATAATAGAACTTGATTAAGTGCAAGTTGAGGTTATCATCTTAAAAAATCGATTCATCCAATAATTTGAATTTAGAGGAAATTGAAAATGAACATACCAGGATGAAAATAAAATTCTTGATGTCATTAAAATTTTTGAAAATTATAATTTAGCAGTTATAATAAATAATATAGAGTAATTATCTCTATTTATAATAAAGATGAAAGCATGTGTGTGTGCATTTTGCATTCAACAGATCAGATCGTTTGACCTAAAACTACTAAATATGACATATATGCATGACGAGTATTTTTGAGCCATTTTTTTTGAAATTTTAATTAATTAAAACTTTAGCAAAATTAGCTGTGTATGAGTTCGCTTCGGTGCTCTTCAGGTTTGACTGTTTCATCTAGATCTTTTAAACTGGTACAAATATAATTGAAAGGATGGAATGCACATTTCAGAGGGATATTTTTGGATATTTCTTTTAGAATTTTACTTAATTAAAATTTAAATAAAATTTTGGAACTTTTCTGTGATAACGTGTAAACATTACTGTACAAAAATGAGTTTTTGTATCAAAGTGTATCAAATTTTCCATATAAATTTTTCTATTCTTGATTAATCTTTAAAAAAATTATTTCAAATGTACTTTATAACAAAATATTTCGTTACAGATTTGAAACACAAATTGTTTTCATTGTTGCTATTATTATTTCATCTTCGTTTTTCTCATTATTGATGAATAAGAAAATGAAAATTTAGCTTACTTTTCCATGTTTTGATTAGATTTCAGCATAAAGTAAGTTTTAATGAAATTTTTATAATTTTGTTATTGTTTTTAATCGCACTTGTCATAGACAAGCCCACTGACTTTAGAAGTCAGTGATTTTAAGCAAAGGGGCATCTCTTGTTTTTTACAGTAGGGCCATCTAGGGCCAAGAGTACGACTTAGCTACACACACGTCACAACCTTTTTTAAGGGGCGGACTTCATTCATGTATTTCATTCACAGATCGTAATTTAGACCTGAATCAGAAAAGATCACCCCTGACCCAGTATCCCCAATGATATTACTCTCGACATGGAGGACTTGGTGACAGGGACCGATTTATACATGCGCCAGCCACACACACGGAGAGTTTGAACCCGCAACCAAAGGGATGCGAGTCCAACACCCTACCAACCAGACCATCCCGGCCTTTGTAATTTTGTTATGCTTACAATTAAAGTTTAGCTTCAGAATCAAAAAATGGTGATTATTTTTTTTTAATGTGTACTATTTTAAAATATCATTGCTCTTTCTTTTGAAGTAGTTGGATGCATTATGATATATTAAGGAAACGCATAGAACAATGAGCAAAATAATGTTAAAACATTATGTCTACCAAAATTTGAAATTCAAAATAATTTTTCAGAGGAAATTATTAAGATATAGATACAGAAAATATTTAACTGAAAATTTTAATACTCATTAATCCTATAAATTGGCGATTAATAAATAATATGATATTAAACGTAATTAAAGATATTAATAAACGTTTCAGAGCCATAATGATTTCAATAAAGCCACAAAGAAAATTTTATTGAGGTTTTAATATACAATAGCAGCATAAAAAATTATTGTTCATAAATATTTGAAGCAGGTGTTATTTAAAGTTTATATTTTCTTGAATTATGAATAAAGAATAATTCTAACAAATAAATCTAACTCTTCTATTCAAATTGACAAATTAAAATTGGCTTGTATTTTAATCAAAACGTAGTTTGTTTTTTATCCTACTGATAAAAACAATGAATATTTTTCATATAAGGATATTTTATTGTAAAATATATTTCACAGTCATAAAATCATGTTATCCATATAATAGCATTTTAATTTCATGTCATTTTGTTTAATGTTGTCATTCATTTATTAACATCTTACTCAAAAAATGAATAGAAGTTAAAACTTTGATAGTAATTCGAATTATATAATTTTCTATCTCTTTCTGCTCTGAGGATAGTAAAATATAGAGGCAAGCATTTGAATTTTTTTAAAGGCCTTTTATTTTGATTTTATGTTAATTATAAAATTGCTATATATTTTCAGAGTATCAAGTAAACTAAGCAGGCCATACATTGCTAATTTTGCATCACTGAATATTCATGCTGAAAATGCAAATACAGGCGGCCACTGAATGTCGTTATAGAAGGACGAAAATATTGAGTTAGATTAACAGTGAACATTTTGATCTTGAAAAATCTTTCTCTGGTGATAAAAGTTCAAGAATTTTGAAGGTAAGTGTATTTAAATTTGAAAAGTAGTAAGCGCAGATTTCATTCTATTACTTTGAAAGTCTATTATACTTTTTTGTTAGATATAATAATTTTTTTTCTAATTTGGTACAACTTTATACCGAGAAAGTAATGTGGAAATAAAAGGCTCAATGAAACTCGATCGGATTTTAATTTATATATTTTTCCTTTAATACTAAGGATAAATCTTGTTTTCTATTTCAAATTTGATCCCCGGGTATATAAAAGGATGTTATCGGCTCTTAACCATATGGAGAGAATAGGAGATAATTATAAATATATTCTCCAAAGAAAGCCAGTATAGTTTTTACATGTTGATTTTGGAATTAATGAGAAAAACGAATTTGCTGGATTTCAAGCATTTTTTTTTGTAGATTTCAAACCGTGGTGTCGATAAATTTATCTAATTTTGTTCAATTTGAATTTTTTATTGGAAAGTGTTGTAAAAATAACCAGTACTATAAGAATTCCCATCTATAAATTAACTTCGCTTCAAAATTTCGGATTTATTTTTATAAATTATGATATGATTCAAATTTTTCTGTGGAACAATTCTATAATTAAAGATAATCACAAAAAAGGAGAAAAAAAATATCATAGGAAATAAAACCATAGGAAAAAAAAATATAAAAAAAGGAGAAATAAAACCATCATTTAGAAAAATGCATGCAATTAATCTCTAAACTCATTTGGAGGTCATGAAAATTGAGCAAAGTACGAATTATAGTAATGATAATATAGCTTTTGTGCAATTTTGTTCTTTACAATCAGCAAAAGAATTTGATACAGATAAGTCTGTATCAAATTCTACAATGTATCAATTGTCTGTCCAGATAAGTTCCTACACACTGAAAAATTTTGTGCGATATCTTTTTCATGTGCTTCTTATTTTGATTTTAAACCGCTCTTGTTCATAATATATTCATTAATTTTGCTGCTACTGAAAATATTAGTATTTTGTAGATTTTGACACTAAAAAAATTAAGAAAATAAGAGTCGTCTCCAAAACTTTATTGTATACTCTCTAGTGAAAGTACTCGCTTATCATTAACCGCATACCACTGACGTAAATATTTCTGAAGAAGCCTATTAGCATGGGATTTTTAATTAATGTTTGTCGATTAATTGTAGGGACACGGTTAACACACAAGCAATATGTCCTTTTTACGACCGATTAGAACCTAAATTTCACACACACACTACCTCCACACAGATAGACACAAACACACACATTCCCACACCCCACACAGAGACAGACACTCATTCCCCCTCCCACACTTTACAATTGTATCCACAAAATTAAATATCATGTCTTATATATTTAAGTCATGCCGTTTTTAAGTAATCGGGTTTATATGCAGAGTACAGACCCCGGCAGATGGTTAAAATAGTAATGAATTTTCCAAATTTGATATATATTTGCACTTTAGATGTTAAATCTGTGTACCGCATTCTATCGATCTTAATCTCATTGTTTGGAAGTTATTGCACTATTTTATATAAGAGCAGTTGGGAGGCATACTTCCTGAAACAAACAAATCCTCATCATCTCAAATTTGATTCTTTTGATGATTACAATTATTTTTTTTTATGATAGATATCGATCTCATCGTCTGACCGCCAATTAAAAGTTATAAGTTTCATCTTAAAGTAACCCTCAAGTGGGACTTTAATATAACCAAAACTTCTCTTTGTATACTTTGTATATTATAAACTGAAAAAAAAAATATTTGCTGCATTTTTTCATCTTAATAAGCAATTTAAGTTACGCTGCTAACATTCGAAGATTGAAGATAGAAAAAAAGCAATTAATTTTATCCCCAGATCACTTGCCGCTGTGTTTAACAGAAGACGTAAACCAATGCTTTGTTCAATTACTTAAAATAATATTGGACACATATATTATTCCCGAGATTGAAAACAAAGCTCGTTTCAATGAGGCAAAATAAGAAATATTTGGCAAGTGCTGCATTTTCCATCTCAATAAACAATTTCATGTTACACTGCTATGGCTTGAAATAAGCTTACAAATAATCAGCAGGAGTGGTCTTCTGGAAAATTTCTAAACAAAAGTGCTATTCTTCTTTTCCACCTCATAAAAGTTTGGACCTTGGGCATGATCATTAACTAACTTTCATTTAGAACTAGAATGAAAGTGTTCCGATATATATTTTGACTGAAAAATTAATAGAATTAAAAATAAAACTTCTTTCTTTAACTAAAATCGTATTCTTCTGCTTTTTTTCTTAGAGAAAAATTTTTTACTATCCTATCAATGTCTTTAGCATTATATACTTCTCGTTCAATAGATATTATAGCTGGTACAATAGCAATAGATTAGTTATAGTACTTATTATTAATCTTAAATAGTTTTTGATCAATTTTAATTTTGAAAATTTTCTTTTATAGTTGGCTTTTTGTAGAATTTTTATAATATTGGGCACAGTAACTTCCAGCTTGAATCTCACAATAAATTGTAATAATCCGTATGAGTCCACATTAATTAATTTATTTTTTTGCCTGGGGAAACATTGAAAGTTTGTACTTGAACTCATTTTTGAGCCTGAAGTGGTGTTCGTCAGTTTCGGCAGATGCGTAATCTAGATTACACTCAGTGTTATATGAATTTAGTAACACAGTAGCAGTTAGACAAATTCCTCTGACAAATTCTGTAGTATCTGAAATGTCACACAAATTTTTATAATTATAATCTCTTTTACGTACGTTAGTTCTCGTCTCAACTCATTTGACAAAACTCGGGTGACAAAAATGTGCCTTCTCAGTTTTGTGTCTCACTTCCATGAATATGTCAAGGTTTTTACACATACTTTTGTAAAACTTGTAGTGTTCTCTCGCTTCTCTATCAGTACCGTTTGCAAAGAACTTATTTTCTTTCCTGATCTTGTCCAAAGTCTAAACTTTGGAGAAAAGAATAACACTTTTGTTAGAATTTTTCCAAACGATCACTCCTGCTGATTATTTGTAAGCTTATTTGAAACAGCTTTTTTGTAAGCTTATTTGACAGCGTAACATGAAATTGCTTATTGAGATGGGAAAAATCCAGCGATGTCAGAATACTGAAGTGGGGATTTGTTACTTTTTTTTTTATAGGTTGATTACTTTTATCACTCGAAATACGAAAAACATTGTGTTGTAATGCCACACAGTAATTTTACTTGTAAAAAAAAAAAAAAACTAAAAGTATTATAAAATATTTGAAATAAATGGGAAATAATGAATGTCAAATATATATTGGTGCAAAATTACAAAATATTGATTAAAAAAAGTTCCCTAATTTTGATAAAAAGTGATTCTATTTACAAGCAGCAATACCTTGAATAATGTCTACTTAATGGTAGGTAGATGATTAAGTTGAAAATCGATTTCTGTTAAAAATAATATATATAATTCAATATTCTTAATCTCTTAACAATTTTCTTTATAACACACATATGAAATTTCGTCTCTGTTTTCATTTTTTGGCAAAATGCATTATTTTCTATATTTGAATAATACATGTTTTAATGCTATTTACATCTCTGAAAATAATTCTAAATTTTGAAAAAAAATTTTACAAAAAAAAACCTTTTATAAATTAAAAACAAACACATGGTTTTTATTCAAATTTAGTTTAAAAATTTCTCAGTGTATTCTTCAGTTCCTAATTATAAAATAAGAAAGTATAAATAAATTATATAAAGAAAGAAGAAAAAAAAATACAAAAAAAAACTATAAAATAAGAAATTTGCTTGTTTTAAAATATTTTGTATTTGTTTTGTTATTTCTTGATATGAAAAAAAAATGAAAATTTATGTTATTTATTAGTTGAACACCAGTATTCAAACATTTTATAGAAATATGGCTTATTTCTCAGTTTAGGAAATGGTAATATATTACTTAAGCTATCAATAAGATTTTGAATAAACGATATGAGATTCTAGAATAGATTTTTTTTGTTTTATACTTATTTTTAGCCCTCTAGTTCCCCCCTCCCTAAATAAACATATTGCTTCAAGACATTTTTTGATTTCAACTAAAATATTTTTATTTCACAGACTTTTTACAATCTATGTGATGCAAAAATTCAAAAACAACTATTTTAACACATTTTTCAAAAACTCAGTCTCGAATGTAATCACAAACTTAAACTAATACTACAACTATATATATATTATTCATTTTACAGTTAAAAATGAATAATATATATATATAGTTCAGGTACAGTTTCACATTTTTCTGTGTCCCGATCTTTGATTTAAATTACACTTTTCAATTGAATTTAGTACTAAAATATATAATTTTTTCCTCATCATCATTTTCCAGGTTCTCTTAAGGAATTTAATATTTAAACGAATATCTTTTCAATGTCGATCTTTGCATTCTTTCTTGAATTAGTGATTGGATTCTGAATCACCAATGGACTTCGTACGATTCAGGAATTTTTCCTTAAGAGTCTTGAAGATATTGAATCTTGTCTTGAAATGCTCCTAGAATAAAACAAAAATATTAGACGGACAAATTATACAAAAGTCCAAACATAGATTAAATGTTAAAATTAAAAGAAATTGTTATGGTTATCTCTTATCATGATAATATTTCTTATGGAAAATCATGCATGATATCAGTTTGTTTGGGTTGTAAATGTTTTCTAAGTCAATTTTTACTATCTTGATGATAATAATCTTTTATAATATTTACTTTATTATTCTATTATAATTTTAAAGCGACGCTTCTTCTCAAGGATTGCCCTGCGCGCGATGTTCAGTCCATGAGGACAAAGCAATATTTCGAGTTATGTAAATTGAATTTCTTGGCGAGGTTTTTGGCTACAGATTACATAGCACAGCGAAACTTCTCATTTCCCCCCTGAAAATTCGGAAGTCTTCCGAAGAATGTCACCGGAATGGTGACTTGGAGGAGGTAATTCTTCCTCGCTTGTTTTAGTACAATGAATATTCGGAAAAAAAAAATATGCAAAAGATAAGCCGGACAACATGAGCCAATTTTTAAAAATATTTATTTTTTACATAATTTTTATCAATTCTTTTATTGTTTTTATAAGATGAACACACACACGCATGCACGCACGCGTTATGTTTTTAATAGCACAAGGAAGTCATGTGACTTGATTTCATTCGGATGGTTCATATACCCAATGTAAAAAACATGAGTAAGGTTAAAAAAATATCACAGATTTAATATTTATTACAATATGATGCTTAAAAGTATTGTGCTTCGAAAATCAAGAACATCAAGTTATGCACAGGATTTTAATTGAAATTAAACACAAACGACATTTCCGATGAAGCAGTTAGTTGCCAAAGACGAATAATTCCATAATAAATATTTATGCCGTAAATTCTTTGTTGGAATTTCATCACAATGAGAATAATATAGGTATTAGAAATACAGTGTTAACTGAGATATGTTTTGTAATCTGTCTAAACTCACTTCAAATCCAAAGTTCTTGTTAGGTTGGAAAGTCATTTTATAACTCCACAGAGACCAGAGAAGATGAGCTGCCATTCTGAATAATTTGATTTCCTGTAGAATGACCTTGATCTCATCCTCTACAAATTCTGATGCGAAGACTCCATCTTCAACAAGCTGATCAAGATAAACTCTGATGAAGGAGATCTGCGAATAGTACAAACTTGTAAAATTATTTATTTATTTATGTAAAAACCTTATAGTTTGTATGTCACTTCCTAGAAGAAATCCAATCCCAATTGTTTATCGCTTTTTATCGGTCATTTTAGACATATTGAGGGGGGGGGGGCGGATCACATCTCAGATCACTGCATTAAAATATTTTTAAGTCATTTTTGAATTGCATTTGCGACGATAATAAGAAGAGGGAATTATATAGTAAATGTAGAAAAATTGTTATCTATTCCCATTTTAGATTGACTCATTTTTAAATACCGTATAATTTGGCTAATACACACACACACACGCACACACACACACACACACACACACACACACACACACACACACACAC
>JAPMOR010076254.1:404301-440662 GCA_026543865.1 Argiope aurantia | reverse complement strand
ACACACACACACACACACACACACACACACACACACACACACACACAATTTTGACTTGAAATTTACTAAAATAAATCCAAATTATATGTTTATTTTAAATATATGATAATGGAAAATTATCATATCTTAATTTAGCCCATATTAACTTCATGCTAAAATGCTCTAATATTTCCTGATCCAATTACCACTTTTAAAAATTTAATTAAAGCTACACGCGCTCTATAAAGCTGCTGTCTCAGTGGGTTTTCACGCTCTGAGTGAAGGAGGATTAAAATTCTTAACGTTTGCAATATTCTTTAAAAGATACCTAAATTTCCCTATCCTAAATCGACACATGTCAAAGAAATCCCTATCAAAATCTCATTGTTAAAACTATTGAAGGGGAAATTTCGGTCTTATTTTCTTTTCTGTTCTTTTGTCGTGCTGTAGACTGACGTATTTCTTTCCACTTATTCTTGTACATAAGTTATGCCTCCCGGGATGGAATAAATCGAAATTAAAAATTTTAATGTTTCTTCTATTCGGCCACGAATCTACTAATATATAATGATATTTTAATATCTAATTTAATCCAAATTAATTTCCTAAATTTTTGCCTAATTCGCCCCATATTAGGGTCATTTTAAAGTGTTCTCTTGTTTCCTGACCCCATTCAACTTTGTAAAAATGATGCGCCATCAGTTCCACGTGTCAAGTGAAAATGATCCCTTCGGTGCCCTTATCCAAGGTCAACATGAGTATTGAATTGACACGTGGCCGGAAATCATTTTTTTAGTGTTGTGAGGTCAATAATTTTAGAAATGTCCTTAACAATCCTATAGTACAATAAATGAAAAAAAAAAAAACCTTTATAAATAAAAATTGAGCTTTCTAGATGTAAATTTTTATTTATAAAGATTTTCTTTTTTTTATGTTGAAATTAATTGTATTGACACTCTCCTGGCACATGAGAAAGCCAGAAACTATTTTCAAGGAAGAATGGTACAGGAGAGTTGCATTGAATACCCTTTCACGCGGCAAGATCCACTCCATAATAAATCATATTCATAAATACCAAGACCTCATCAAGACTACATAATAGTTAAGACTAAAATGTCATTAGTGAAAATCCCGAAGTTATGCCCTCAAAAATGCAATACCCTACAGAACCAACGAACCACTTTCTCACGAAGGAAATCAAAACCACAAGACCCAGACGGACGCTACAGATTTCTGATTCTGCAATGTTTGTTTATATGTTTATACATGTTATATAGATGTTTTACAATGTAATTTATCAATTCCTCTCCTCCTTTTTAACTTTTCAATTAGTAATTATCTGTAAATTTAATCTATTGTCACCATTTATTTTTTGGTATTCTTGTTCCTTCCATTTAGTTATTACTTCGCCCAAACTTTAAATACAGTCGTGTTGTATTTGACACCGATGGGATTCTCTCTGGAGATCCCTGGACGGTTTGTCGTTTCTTTATTTCTTTTCTCCCCTTTATTTCCCCCTTCCATTTTGTGTTCATCCAACTCGTTAGATAACTCAATGTTATAGGCATCAAGGTCACAGGATGCCGTTATGTTAGGTTGAAAAAATTGCAGATGTAATGTCAACACTGAAATTAATTATGTATTATTTTTTAAAATGTGAAGATTAAGTAAATCTTATGAACTTCACGCAGTTTTGAAATAACCGGATGGACACTGATGACTCGAAATGGCGACCAATATGTTAAAAATGTAGCAGTAATGCCTCTGTTCCTAACTTTTAAAGCTCAAAATTTCTAATAGATAGCAAGTAACAGTAACAATAATTAGATTTCGTTATTTCAATAATTTCGCTAGTTTCAGCGTCTTCGTAATAATGAAGAATACTTAAGTGTAGTAATGAACTCCGAATTTTCTTGAACATTTTTGTCAGCCATCTTCTAAAAGAATACTTTTTTTGTAAGTTTTCAGCAAACTTTTACTTACTTGCTCTTCTTCAGAAGGGAATCTGTCACTATAATATTCGTAACAGGGGTATTCACTAGTGCTGTAATCGAAACACCATTCAATCAAATGATTGGCCAAATCGAATCCTCTGCATAAGGGGAGAGAAAATTACTCGTTATTTAAGGAAAATTTCATATTGCGGTGTATTTAAAATTATTTCATATTAGTAACTTAAATTAGTAAATGTAAGCAGGTAAAAAAGTCTTTAAAGAATAAAAAAAAATGTTTCATTATACAATAAAAATTTCTGTTGAGATTTTCACTTAAATTATTTGTTATTGCTGATTACATCTGGTGAGTCTAGCACAATTAGTCAAATCCATGCGAAGAAGAATCATAACAAATTAGAAGTTGAGCAGTATCTGTTAGGTGATGCATCTAGAGCATCTAAGTAATATCAGCATTGGAAATTTGATATGGTTATTGTATATGGGGCTAAATTACGTTACAAAAGAACTTTTTAGAAACACCTAAGTTTCGTTTCCACTTGATATCATTAAAATCGGTTCGAAAATGCCAATAATACAAACAGACAATATGAGTTACCCAAGCCGTATATATATTAATTTATATATATGAATGAAGATTTTATGTGTATTTTGGTAATATACAGACTAGACTGTTTGACGTGTAGAGCTACCAGACTTGGTGCATATATAATTTGGAGGTTAGGAATGTGCATCTCGAAAAATTAATTATAATTTTAATCAAAAATTAAGCAAAATTAAGGCGTTTTTCCTCTATAACATCCGAAAAAATTACAGTACAAAAATAACTTATACGTTATCTTTCAAAAAAATCTTTTCAATTAAAACAATTTTTTTGATATAAAATTTTTCTCACAGATAATGACAAAAAAATATTTTAGGCATACTTATATATAAAGTTAGCAAAAAATGTATAGAAAAGAGGACAAACAGAACTGAGTAAGTCTTCTAAAATAGTACTAATTATATATCTATCAAAAGCTGAAGATTAAAAAAAACACACACATTTTGCTGAAAAAACTGTTAAAATCAAGTTACATATAATATTGACTGAAAAGTTTAATGACCATTAAATGCGGCCAGTGTTGTATATATATATATATTGTTACGAAATTTCCGGGTTCGTTTGGACAGTGGAAGTTATATGGTGTGGAGAACGCTCAATCAGCAGGCGGCAGTAGAATAAAAACAACGACGTTTATTTACACGAAGACACACAGGACAGCACAAAGACGGCAACTATATACAGCACAGAGAAGACAATTATCTTCAGCCGAGAGACGTGCACACAACAAGACTCTACTGCAGACAGTAGCGCACAGCTTAGTTCAGCACTAGCTTGACTCCGTCGCTGCTCTGCTAATCTCTGGAAGATTTGCTTTTTACCGTCGATTCCGACTACTCTCCACTGTCGATTCTCTGGCAGCTGCAGACTGCCTCCTTTTATAGGTCTCAGGAGGCGGGTCTAGAAGCCTCTCAACCAATCAGGGACGTTCGAGGCGTATATCGGTTCCTACTGGACGGATCGGGAAAATTCTCGATGTTTCGGGTATAATGTATTTTGGCGCCAAAGTCGCCAAATGGAAGCCAAGTTTGTCGCCAAGCTCTGGGGCCTCCGACGCGACACCCGGATTCCGTCCAATACAGATGACTGTATATATATATATATATATATATATATATTTGATTGTTTGACAAGAAAAAAACACAGCTAAAACAGTTATTCAATCGGGAAACAACTACAAGTCGATGTGTTTCGATCCTACCATTTAAAACTGCCTTTAAGTCTGCAAAATTTATTTTTTAAGCTTGTATAAAATATTTGTATAACTAAGCTACACAGCTAATTATTTATAAAGCAATAATTAATATAGTTTGTATAAATGCAACACTAGTATTTTCTCTGCAATTTTTTTTTTTTTGAAATTTCTATTTTAGTTTTTTTTTTCACATTCTACAACTGCATCTGAATGGAACTACACTTCATTGCTTTTATTGAAGTGTAGTTCCATTCAGATGCTTTTATTACGCAGATTATTTGAATAAAGAAAATAAAACATGACTTTATTTGATTACAAACCTGTAGTTATAAGCTCCCCATTCAAAATCAATGAGCATTATTCTTGGATCTTTGTCCGATGGTGAATCGTCACGTAGTAATATATTACCTGCGAAATGTAAATGTCAAATGCGTAATTGTGGTAAGCACTGATTTTTTACTTTTAAAGATTCATTTTTACTTCAATTACAAATAGGATATAAAGTAAAAGGAACAGTTAAGAAACGAGAGCAAATTTTTATTAGTAAGAGATTCATTCAGTTTTGGAGTGCCAATACATTATATGTAATGTAAGAAGAATACATGGAATAATATAACATAATATTAAAAGAAAAGGGAAGTCATTCATCCAACAAGGCAGTCCATATTTCTATAGTTGTGGCTAACAACAGAATTCGATAACGGAGATCTTACCAAATAAATCCACAAATGTTCAACACTTCAAATCACTGAAAAAAAGTTCCAGTTTGGATATCCTACTTCATTATCATGTTTTATAAATTATATTTGAACATGTCTAACAGCGTGGACAGAAGAGTTATTACTTTGATGAAGCAATTGCTCTTCAGACAAATTAAGACATCAAGCTCCAGAATAATTCAATAGTAATTGTCTCTGAGAGGCCAACGAAAAATAGTAAATCGACCAAGATTACATCAAAATATTTCAATCTTTTCCAGCAAGCAGCTACTTTCTTGATTCGCAGATGGAAAGCGATAGCGAGGAAGACATTCATGGGCGTTCTCCAGACCTAGATTCTCCCTTTAGATTCAAATAAAGTGAATTTTGTTTCATCTGTTGCTCATTATTTGTTGTTACGAAACAAATTTTGGTAACTAAGCGTCAAATTTGCTTGAAAGAATTATAGGATATCATAACGGATATGCAAATAATCATTCTGCCATAAATGTTTGCAATGTGAAATTCTTTTTCGATATTTTAATTGATGTGAATTTAGTAGATGAATGCTCATTTCAGATATTAATTACGCGTATGATTGTTTCCAGAAACACTATGGAATACAATAGGTGAGTCTATCCAATGAGAACATAATGGATAGACTGAATATAGCAAAATGGTGTCATAAATTCTATACAGAAGAGAAAACCATTTCTGTTTATTGATGCATTTCAACAAAAAATGCAGGAAGCTATCTAGTATTTTTCTATGTGATAATTGCTTGACAGTTCTCATATGGACGAGATAGCAATCGCAGCAATATTAACAATAAAATGGACAATTTAAATATGTCAAATAATAGTTAAAACCATATCGGTGTCTTGCAAAGGAAAATTACATGAAGAATACCATGTCTAAGTCTTCTACTTATCGAATGAAACTGAAACACAGTTTTCGTAATAAGTAATAGAATTCTGTAATTCAAAATCACAGAAGATTATATTTCAACGTAACAAATGCTTCAACAATGGTGAAAATTTGGAAAAAAAATTACTGCTATTATTGGAAAAATAAAGTATTCGTATCTTGATTAAAAAAATTAGTATATCAATTATGTTTTTCAAAATATATATATCTACTGACCTCCTACAAGATCGTTATGGCAGTATACCACAGGTGATTTGGATTTTTTCATTTCTTTCCTAAAAAGAATTTGTTTTTGTAAAATTTCATTTTTAACAGAGGGGAAAAAATTTTTTTAACATTAAGTAAGGAACAGTATTCTGTGTCATATTTTCAGAAGATATAATAACAAAGTATATTTATGAAATTTAAATATTTGGAAATTTATATATTCTAAACATGTTTATATATTTTTTTCCTTATAAGAAAGGTAACTATGAGAAACTGTTTGTGGCAACAAACAAGTAAAGAAAAGAGTGAATAAATATGTAAAGTAGCTAAGTAAAGAAAACAATAAACTAATCTCACTGTGAAAAAATGAATTGTTTGAATGTAACAGAAATTTGAATTCTGTAACATTATAAGATTTGGAATTCCAAAATGATTAATAAGACAAATCTGTTTTATATTTAAGTAAGGAATTAAAATCATTGTTTGATAATAAGTCTATACTTATAATAAAGCTCAATGTGTGTGTTGGCGCTCTACAGGCTAGACCGTTTGACCTACAGCTTCCAAATTTGGTATATGCATACCTTGGAGATCGGGATTGTGCACCTGGGGTCTCTTTTTTGAATTTTTAATTAGAATTTTAATTATTAATTAGAAATTAATTTTCCCGACAAAAAATCTTTGCTTCCCTACCTCCAAATGAGTAAAGCTTCAGTTTTTTCCCCACGCTAATGAGGTTAGGCTTAAGATTTTTCGACCGATTATTTCAAACGATTCTGTTTATTTTCTTAATGTTTGATACATTTAAAATTAAACATTGTTAATTAATCGATCTTTCAGATTCATTGAGAAGTACTTTTGAATTAAAATAAAACAGAATAAAGGAAACCAAAAATTTCTAATCTGCATAGCATTACGCTAACTGGCGTAGCAAAATTCATGCATGCGCGTTGTGTTCTGATTGTTGACAACTATTTTCAACGGATGCAGACCTGATTTAAATTATTTTTAGATTAGTTTGTGCTTTTGTAATTAAACTGTATTTTTTGTTTATGCTTATAGTTTTAAGTACATCGTTTTTTAAGTAGTTGTTTTAACCTGTTTTCGACCGATTATTTTAAACGATTCTATTTATTTTCTGAGTGTTTGATGCATATAAAATGAAACGTTGTTAATTAATCGATCTGCTCCTGATAAATCAGAGAAAACTTTGTTGACAAATTCTTGTGATATTACATAAATTAAGGTAGATATTCTTTAGTACCCATAAGGTTTAAATGCTCAGTGACCCTGTTTTTAGTAATCATATTATTAAAAAAAATGCTTTGTTTCATTGCAGATCAATCCTTTCCACTTTAATTTAAAGCATAAATTCTAAGGGTGCCAACAGAAAATTAGAGATACATATTACGTTATGACTGAAGGCCTTTATAATTTAATGAGTGAATTATGTGGCTGTCAAAATTTCAAAATATTTTGATGAAGAAGCTATTGATGTAGGAATTACATGAAATATTTAATTATTAAATTTTAACGAGCATTAAGATTGGCGAATCGGCTGGCTGACAAAGGCGGCTAGTTTTAAATAAAGCAGAAAGTAAATAAAGCTCAAAGTTGCATCCATTACAACTTTTTCATTATTCTTCATTCTTATTTTCTTCATTAGTCTTCATTCCCTCCTTCCATTCGCATAAAATTCTGGAACTTTTAACAAGGCTATGAATGGCACGAATGTTCAGATTTTTATTTTCAGAGATACACTTTAAAAGTATTTGCTACGTAATATATGTATATTGAAATATGTACTTTGTATGACATTTTTTTTTTGACTAATTGAAAGCAAAATTTGGCTCAGAAGAACAATTATCGTCACAAGATCACATACCAAATATCAATTATTTAGTTTAGTTTTTCAGTTATCTTATTTACATGCATGTGAAATGGTAGACAATCAACCCGTTGACAGAATTCGTCCAAAATTTAATAAAATTATGCTTTTTTTGACACCAAAATTCTGTATTAAATTTCATTTATCTGTTGTATTTATGAGTTATTGTGTTTACCAGCATGCAACAGTACAAATCATCTGGCGATCAACTCCTTGCTTGATTTTATTCCAAATTTGTCAGGGAACAACATCTTATATCCACTATATGTGCACTGAATTTTATTTGAGTCCTTTTTAATTTCGCATTATAATATTCATTCTTAATTTCACAGCCGGATAAATAGATTTCATGTAAAATTTGATGAAAATCCACCAAATTTTGTGTTAAGGCCACGTACCAAATGTAATTCATCTAGCTAAACGAGTTATCGAATTATTATATTCAGCAAGCGATAGATATAATTCCAAAAATGCATTTTTTGGCTTCAGGGAGGTCAAAAATGCAAAATTTCGTCAAACCTCGAATTTTTTAAAAATGATTATAGTACTTTATATACTCCATACACGAGAAAGTAATAAAAAAGGAGAGTTTGTGCATTTGTACGTAAGACAGGCATATTATAATCCCAACTATCAGCCTAGAATTATCAAATTCGGTATAAACATACTTTGGAGAGTAAAAACGCGCAGCAATTTTTCCTCAAATTTAAAAAACTTCATAATTTATTAATTAATAAAAAATTTAAGAGAAATTTAAGAGAAATTTTGGTAATTTTGTAATCAAAAATTAAGAAGATCATGGTTATTTTAAGCCGTAACTTCAAAAGATATTATTGCATAAAAATAATTTTCATACCATTTTAGAATTTAAACATTGTCTTTTTAGTTATATAAATTTAACTAGAACGCATTTTTTTTTAAATTATGCAAATTTTATAAAAATTATACTGAAGTATAATTTTTAGCAATTGTGTTTTCATTCAATACATAATATGCAACAAATTTACTTTTTGCATAATTTTCAACATTTTTCGATTTTAGTGTTAAAATGAAGTTTAAACCTTTTCATTGTTTCATCAAATATTTACCATGTCATTTTTTTTCCATTGTTGAAAACTAAGAAAGAAGGATTCAGTTTAATATCAATTGGATAAGAAAGTGAAGTGACTATAGCCCGACTGTTGGAAAATAGATGAACCATACACTTTCATTTTTAATAACGCTATTATATAGGGATTTAACACCATTATTATGGTTCATCTTCACAATGAAGAGAACAGGTGTAAGGCTAATAAAATACCACAATTTTAATGTCTGTTACAATTTGAAGTGATCGACACTAAAACCGTGTTTCTTGAGGGAATTATTATTTGTCCTCTTAAGTTATGGACAAAAAATTTAATAGAAAATATACAAAACCAATAATCCCGACATTGGTTTCCAAATGAAAAATAAGAAAGTGTAGCTAATCAGCAAAAAGAAAATGAAATTATAATACAGCGGAAGACGACTTACATAGAAAACAAATTACACTGACAGTTTAATGATGATACGGAACTTTAATCTATTAAGAAGATTCAGTTATACAATAAAATACACAAGTGTAAAGTTATTAAAATAACAAGGTGCCATTATCTCTCACAATTTGATGCTTAAAATTACTTTATTGAGGAAATAATGGACAAAATAAAAGCTATGCACAAGAGATTTAATTGAAATTAAATACAACCAGTCATCATGGTGAACTAGCTTATCTCCAAAGACGGATAATACAGAATAATAAAACAATCTATAACTTTGATGTTAGTGTTGTCCATTATTATCTATAGACTGCACAAGGAAATATTACAATTAAACTTACATTAGCCATTCTGCTTCTTCTGTATAGAAATCTAAATACTCAAAATCTGAGTTTTTCATTTCTTTTGAATTGGTTTGGACTTCATTCAGAAATCTGTTAAAATAAAATCACACAGTAAAGTGTGAATATATGATTTATAAATTATTTTTCTAATAAAATATTCAACATAAAGCATTACTTTTGGCAAATGCACCTCATAGGCATTATTTATTACTAAGATTGCATCTGCAATAGATATGTATTAACTTTAAAAGAAAAATACTGTAGGGAATTTATAAAATAAATCAAGGTATATAAATATCGAAGCTTGTAGGTACTTTAAAATGATTTCGGCCAACTAAAGTGAAGACCATTTGAAGGGCGCCGGATTTCCAAATGAGAAGAACAGCAGGCTGACATTTGAAACACAAGTATACACAAGACTAATTTATACAATTACTTAATAGAATTAGGTGTCGATCAAAAGTTCCTGTTATCACTAAGGTGAAACTTTTCAATCAAGTCATCGCAGCCTGCTAGATTCTAAAAAGAGTTATACGTTGTCACGAAGAATTTTTCATGTTTATAATTACTTTATGATATACTTTTAATATTCGGGATGATATCTACTAAGTTGCGGATATAAGCCTACGGTGATCAAATTTCAGAATCTCTGTTTCAGAGATCAGAGTTCGAGACCTGCTTCCCCCGATATTCCTTCATTTAAGTAGATTTACTGGATGTTGAATCCGAATAAGAATCGAATTAATAGATATTTTCGTAATTGGCACTGCAGCTCTAAAATACGCTGCGCGAAGTTGCATAAAACAGAATGAGGCGTTTAAGGTTGAACAAATCGTGATTTAAGTTTTCTACTGTCTCGAGGTTTGTAAGAGGATACCTTCATGTTTTGCCAATTCTGATTGAATCAAAAATGTTGTCCAAATGAAATGTGACGATAGGGCAACACGACAATTTCATTGAGAAGCCGACATTCATAGAATTGCATTCGTCCGGTGCACGAAAATTCATAATGTTCTCATCGTCATATCAAGCCCTGTTAATTTTACCATTTAATTTACAGATTTGACCTAGCTAATTCGTTGGACGATCAATGGTATAGATGAGCGAATACGCTCATACTTGTTTAAAAAAAACGACAAGATGTGATTTACGACACTGTCCATCCTTGACGATCAGTGTTCGTGAGAAATTCGCGAACCAAATTTCATTGGTGTTATTGACGTTGTTAGTTCACGCTCGTAAATATAAAAAAGAATCAAACCCCTTAATGTTTTGAATCGAAATCTGATTTAAATTCACGTTTCTAACATTAAAGCTAAATTTTATTTCATCTAGGTAGCGATGTTTTGGAGTTATCATATTGAGTGAGAAACGCATTAACCTTTTCGTTGTCCACAACGTGTCTAGCGCGTTCAAGTGTAACTCCTGCAGGGCGGCTGTAACACGTTTCAAGCGTTCTTCTACATTTTAAAACTTTTAAACGTTTAAAACTCTTTGTAAATATTTACTTATTTGGGTTTTTATTTTTGTTTGTTCTAATGCGGCGAAAAACAAAGGACAGAAAAAAAATGGAAATTTTCGCGGACAGGACAAGATGGCGGAAGGGTTAATGGTCAGAATAGATTTCATTAAAAATTTGGGAGAACTCTGAATTTGGATGGGGAGACTACAAAACAAATTTCACCAATCTAGTTTTTTTAGCGGTTTTGAGTTATTGTATTTGTTTATGGGCAGACAAGCTGACAGACAAAAATGTAATTTCACTGTTTTTTTTTCTTCTTTTTTTGGTTTGAAGTGGTCTAATACAAGAGAAATTAATCAAACTCTCGAGTTCAATTCTTTTAGATTTACAGTATATTTCCCTTTTTTTTATTTTAAAACGAGAGAATTAAAAAGAATTCAATTTAGAATATTGAGAGGAAATATAAATGTACTTTGCCTTATGCTTTCGTTGGTATAGAGGAAGGTTCTCGTTTATAATTATACGGATATAGATTTTCAAATTCTGGTGAAAATAGCAGGGCAAAAACAACAAATTTAAACTAATAACAACTGTGTTTGAAATAAGATACTAATATACTCATGATAGTTTTGAAAATATACTTCTTAAAATTGACTGGAAAGAAGTCTGGAATCTTCCTCATTGGCACATCTAGAGCATGAATTTTAGCCATTTCTCTAGCTACTGCTGGATATACCCGTCTGTAATCTTTACATAATACGGTTCGAGACTATTGGGACAAAAGAAAATAGCAAGCATTAGAAATGAAATCAATAGGAATAACAATTTATGTTAAAAATTGAGGAAACAAAGGCATTGAAACCAGTGCGCTCATTTCGCAAAGATTTACCTACATTTATCATCGCCAATAAAATTTTAAGATGCTTATATATTGCAATACGGTATTGCTTATGTATTGCAAAACGGGTTTTCTTGGCAGAATGAATATTATGGTTCCAGATTAAAATTATGCATACAGATTTCATAGAAGAGATAAATTTTGTTTGCTTTACCATTTTTTATTGTTGGGGTAGATATTTTCTGAGAATACTATGAAACGTTTGATACTTGGCATCGTTCAATAATTGCATTTTTTTGGTGCTTAAGGGTTTATGTACTGTCTCTTGGAGAATAGAAAATGAGAGTTGTTAAAAATTGAGTAATCGTTAGAAAGAAAGAAAGAAAGAGAGAAAGAGAGAGAGAGAGAGAGAGAGAGGGAGAGAGAGATGCTTCCATTAAGACTGATGTGTCAAAATTCATACGATAGCAATAAACAAAAATGTAAAAGTAGTACATCGCATAAAAAATGTATACATGAGTGTATATTATCAAGTTATTATATCTACTCAAACAATTCGTGAGAAACATTTTCTGATTTGTTAACGACCATACGACGGGAATTCACAGACGTTAAGAATGCAGTAAATTAATTGGAGCTAGAAGTATGATACATTTCATTTCCGAAATTAGTAGAAAATTAAACATCTTTCTATCTGTAGTGTTGAAATAGCACCGATAGTTTTATCTATTTAGTGATTACATAATTGTGATCAATGATTTGTCTCTGATAATCAATGTCAGCAGGCAAGCAAACTGTGTCATACACAAAAACAATCAATGACATACGTACGACTAAAGAGAATGAAGATAGGTGAACTGAAATTTTGCGCCAATGGATAATGGTAGCAGAAGACTGACTCGAGTGTCTTAAATAAATAACGCACTATTGGCAGCTGTGCCTCTGTTGGATTCGTGAACATATCGGTTAGATCATAGATGCCTCAAAAATCCGTTGTTGATGAGAGATGCACAATTCCAGTGGTTAAGAGCTAATGGGAGGATTTGAGTTTTGCGCAGACCCCACGTGGCCATGGACCCAAGTTGACAGCAAGACACTGTGCAAGTTATGGCGGTTTCATAATGCTGTAGGTTGTTTTTATATGGCATATATTGGGTCCTCCGGTGAACTTAATCAATCATTGATTAAAAATGATTATGTTCAGTTACTTGGAAATCATTTATAGACTTTAACTACTCAAATAATGATTGGATTTTCTACGACAGGCAATGCACCTTATAAACGTGCCCAAAGCCTTCGCGATTGGCTTGAGAAATATTCTGGAAAATAATTCCAATGCAATAATTTAATCACTTAGATCGCAGAGAAGAATCGCATTGAGCATACGTATATGGGACATAACTGAAAGGTTAGTTTATGCACATTGTCATGTAATGGCAAGACTTTCTAAATTACGTATTGTCAACTGTAATTTCTTTGATGTCAAATTATGTCAACGCCATCTCGAATTATTGATTTTAATCGAGCAAAAGAAGATTTCACATAATATTAGGAGGCATCCCATGATTTTGATGCTTCAGTGTTTATATTAATGTGTAATGGATATGATAAAGTATTTAAAAATATGATTACCCAATATTGCTGATACAATAATGGAATCATGATAACGAATTATAGAAATTAATAATGAAATCATGATGGCCAATCATGGAAATTAGTACTGGAATCATGATGGCCAATCATGGAAATTAGTACTGGAATCATGATGGCAAATCATGGAAATTAGTACTGGAATCATTATGGCGAATCATGGAAATTAGTACTATAATCATGATAGCCAATTATGGAAATAAGTACTGGAATCATGATGGCAAATCATGGAAATTAGTACTTGAAACACTTACTGGAATGAATTCTTCCAACCTCCCATTGGGAAATACTCCATACAATTTTGGCCCCAATTTCCTCTCAGCCAGAAGTGTGAAAATTGTTGTCTCTGTAACGACAACAGTTATGTTTTCTTGCACATACCCGTAATACCTAAGGAGAACGTGCCTTGGAGTTTTGTGTTTTTTAACAGCGACATTTTCTGGAAGGGAACATCGATAAAGGGTATTGCACAATCCTTCGCTGAAAACAGGAAAAGAAAAATTACTAGAAAGAAATACTTAAAATTTTAATCAAACAAAATATAGCAGTTAAAAGAATAAATGTATAATAAAAAATTTCACTTGCTTAAAACAAATTCTAGGCTTATGTACAAATTTTAGAGGGTATTTAATATCAGCATGAAATTAAAATCTTACTTTGTATTTTCCTCATCCTCATTATTTGTATACATTATGCAGAATCATCCTCAGTATTTGTTAAATAAGAAAACCCAGTCTATTATTAACGTTAAAAAATCTCCCATAAAAAAAACCGAGATAATTCAACGTATTTTTTTTAAATAATGGGTCATTGCCATGTCTTTGACATCCTTTAGGGAAACTGATTACATTGTTCACTGATAGATGCCAAATTATGTAATAGTATTATTCGAGTGATTGAGACATAACAAGCGTCCAAATCTTTTTCAAAGCTGATAAAGAAATCAATGATTTTGTCCCTTTAAAAAACACACTGTCAATTTTCAAATACGGAAAGGCTCCGCGCGTTTGCGCATGCGTTAGGCGGTGTTTATTTTGATAAAATAGGAGTGATATGAGAGAAAATGTATCTAATAGAAATCAAGAACAAGTTTAACAGAGAACTCCGAAAATTCGCCTGTTTTTACTGCATATGAATCCATTGCGAAGTCAAATCATCCAAAATCTAAGTCCCAGGATTCTGGAACACATTACTTTTTGTGACGCTAAGAGTTGCAATTATAGCTCGGAGTGGAAGTTTCATAATCTGTCATTTTCAGAATATAGCGGATTTTATATAATAATGTGAACAAAAATATAGGGAATGTTTAATTTAAAGTGCAGTCTCGAAGAAAAAAAAGAGCTACCTAGCATTATTCTGGTGTTTTTCGTCATACAATCGTAAAACAGTATCATTCCAAAGGAATTAACGTACTCTCAAAGATTTTTAATCAGCAATTTCAAAAAAGATCGTCTCTATATTTAAATAAGAACAAACTTCAAAATTTATAATTGCAATGCCCATTTTTTTCATTAAATTTTAAAACTACATCAAAAGTTATTTCCGGAAACAACGTCTTGTTAGCCTAGGTCTGTTCATTTGGAAATTATGAGTTAATAAAATTTTGACTTTTAGTATTAAAATTAAATTTTGAATTTTTATTCATACCTCAAAAATTAATATAATTATTGACTGAAACTCTTTTTGTTATGAAAATATATATTCTTCATATTTTACACACTTATAATTAAAAACTAATCTTTAGTACGCGGAAAAACTTCAAAATAAGATTAAAAAAAGTTTTTAAAGGCAATGTACTTAAGTTTGAGGATAAATTGAAGGATAAGGTCATTTTATGGAGACATGCTAAATTACAGCTTATTCTTATGAGTAGTTTTTCAGCTGTATTACATATTTTTGCATTCCCCCTTAAGCGATACATTTAGGGACGCATTCACCCATTTCAAAATTTCGACAACATTTTATTCGGAATTCAAATCATGAATTCATGCGTTTTTTTTAAAACAAATATCGTTTTCCACGTTATTGTAATTAAGAATATATTTTTAAAATTTCATCAACAGCAAAAATAAGAAAAATAAAAGTAAAAATATTTATCCTTTTCAGTCCCAACACAGAATCAGTTCGATGGTTTATTTAGTCAAAAACTATATATATTTTAATGTGGAGAACAGTTACAATTTTTAACTGTCGGATCATATAAGATCACTTATAAAATTATAAAAAAAATTATTGAAAAACGGAATTTCCCCCCTAATAAATACTTTAAGGAATTAACTATTTGATTTTACAAACATTCTGGCGGGTCTTTCTCTTAATAATTAATGCATAACTAATTCTCTATTTCGTAATAAGAAAATTTCAAAATTATATATCATAACTCCGGTGGTAAAATCTTAAAATAAATTTCACCGATATAGCTCGTTGTGTTTCTGACTGTTATCGAATTCACAGATCAACAGACTATCTTCTACTATGTATTATAAGGTGACCTAAAAAAGTAGAATAAGCATTTATTTTCCTAAATATTGTGTTTGGTCATATATTTCCAATTACAAAGTTTCATTAAATAATGTGCCTTCTGTTGAGTTTGATAATATAAACATTAAAAAATTATATATATATATATATATATATATATATATATATATTACGATTCTCCTAGTATAAAACTGTCAATTAGTCAAATATTTCTTTTACTTTCATCTATGTACAGAACATTTCATGTTTCCATCTAAAAAAATTGCAAAATTATTCTTCTTTTAAAATTGAGAAGTGCTTATCAAAAATTCAGATGGAAATATACCTATATCGATATAAGTATTCATTACATTAAATTTTTAAGAATAACAAAAAAAATTCATGCGATATTAAGCTTTCCAAAAGAACAACACATTTAAGTAACAAGAAACGTTTTGAAATGTTGATTATTTATACTGCATTTAATTATAATGCTGACGGAGTTGCAGAAGAATACAAACATTCTTCGATTTTCCAGCATCTTTCTAGAAAATGTTTTTACAAAACGGTTTAGTGACTGTAAATTACAGGATTTTTACTTCACCAGGGAAGACGAGTTGTTATATAGAAATTGACATTATAACTTATTCATTTTTCAAGTTACCCTCATGTTAGTGTCAGTTCAGAACTCACCATCCCAAAAACGACAATACAGAGAATACTTAATGCAATTACTGATATCCATGTAGCATTCGTAAATTCCACGAACAGCTACAATCAGATCATAATAAGAGTTCTTGTTTTATACTGTAGTGTACGTAGCGCCATCTTGCATTCATGTTATTCTAAAGCGCTACCTCTCTACTTTCCCTAATACAATCTATGTTAATACTTCGGCCAGGGAATCCCCGTTCTATGTATACGTGCGCTAAGCGGTGATGTTCCGATAGTTGTTAGTGAAATAAAGAGTTATTTTTCTAATAGCGATGAAGTGCTTTATACAACACTCTACATGAACATCACCACAATGGTGACCCGGAAAAGAGATCACGTATAAGTAAACTTCAAAATTTTCAACGCCAGCCATTGCTGTTCCCGTTTCAATTTCTCCAACATGGAAGAGAATTCTGCCGTGAAGATGCCTCCATTTAATTTTGGAGACCCTCAACTTTGGTTTATAATGGCAGAGGCAACATTTCAGCTTGCAGTTCCGAAACCGATAACTGCCAGAGCAACCAAGTACAACTATTGCGTCGCTAACCTTTCTCCTGAAGCAGCAGCTATAGTTCGCGATGTCATCACTTGTCCTGACAAACACGATCTTTACAAGCAATTGAAAGAGGAACTTGTAAAAAGATGCGGTGAATCGAAATCTCAAGAAATTATATGTCTTCTTGCCGGCGAACAGTTAGGTGACCGAAAGCCGACTGATTTACTACGAGTTATGCAAAGGCGTGCCGAAAGCCATCAAATTTAGGATACTCTTCTTCTGGAGTTATTTTTACAACAACTGCCCAAAACCGTCCAGTTTATACTTCCAGCAATTAGTCTTCTAAATACCACTAAAGCTGCGGAAATTGCGGATAGAATCATGGAAGTTACGCCACCCGAGGTAAGCAACATTTCAAGCTCTAATTCCTGTGCAAATGAAAACAATACCTCTCAGTCAGAACTTCTTGAAGAAATTAAAGCACTTCGCGAAGAAGTTGCTTCTTTACGCAGATCAAGAAGTGCCAGTCGCGGACCGAGAAATAATTCTCTTAAACGAACTGACTTTCGCTTTCGACAGCGTAGCTCCTCTCAGTCGAATGGTGTTTGTTGGTATCATCGGAAGTACGACTCCAAAGCGCATAAATGCATTCCGCCTTGCAATTATCAGCCAAACCACAACGGCAAGGAGTAGCGGCGGCATACGCCTCGGCCAGTAGTTCTCGTTGCCTTTTTGTTCGCGATAGAAAATCAAATGTAAATTTTCTCGTTGACACTGGCAGTGATTGTAGTTTGATTCCTGCGACTAGAAATGATAAATTGTGTATTCCGATTCAAAAATTCTTTGCAGCAAATGGTTCTATCATAAATATTTATAAACAAAAGTTATTATCTTTAGATTTAGGCTTAAGAAAAATTTGTTTATCCTTTTTATGTTTGTGATACTAAAACTGCAATTATTGGTGCAGATTTTCTACATCATTTTAACTTTCAACCTGATTTAAGAAATCATCGTTTAAATGATATGTGTACACATATAAATGCTCATGCTATTCTTAATAATACTGATGTTCATTCTGTAAAATCTGTATTTTGTAATGATGATTTTTCAAAGTTATTGAAACCAAAGTTTTCCTAATATTGTTAAAGCTCCATATGCAAACCAAACTGTAAAACATTCTGTTATGCACCATATTGAAACTTTTGGTTCTCCTGTTTATGCAAAACCTCGTAGTCTAGCACCCTATCGCTTAAAAATCGCTAAAATGGAATTTCAGCATATGTTGGATTTAGGCCATATGCGGCCATCCAACAGCAATTATGCCTCTCCTCTACATATGGTTCCGAAAAAAGGAAGTGACGATTGGCGCCCTGTTGGTGATTTTAGAGCTCTTAATGCTCAGACCAAAAAGGACAAATATCCTATTTCCAGTGTTTTGGATTTTACTAGCGAACTTCATGGAACCACAATTTTTTCTCATATTGATTTAGTAAAAGCTTTTCATCAAATTCCGATTGCTCCCGAGGGCGTTCATAAAACAGCTGGTTGTACTCGTTTCGGACTCTTCGGGAGTACTCGGATGCAGTTCGGTTTGTGCAATGCATCAAGTACCTTTCAGAGATTTATTGATGAAATTACTAGAGATTTAGATGGTGTGTATGCTTTTATTGACGATTTATTAATTGCTTCAATATCAATCGAACAAGATAGACGACATCTCAGAGCTCTCTTTTCAAAATTAGACCATTATGGACTTACAATTAAATCTTCTAAGTGTACATTTGGTGTTCCTACCCTAGAGTTTTTAGGATTTAAAGTTTCCAAAGAAGGTATTTCTCCAATTCCTGATCGAGTTAGTGCAATTCAAGAATTCCCACTACCCTTATTCAACTTCGTAAATTTTTGGGTATGTTTAATTTTTACCGCAGATTTCTTCCCAAGGCAGCTCACATATTATCACCTTTGATTAAATTTCTTGAAGGCCATACTAACAAAAAGAAATCACCACGACCAGCAAAAAAATCTGAAACTACTCTGCAATGGTCTGAGGAAGCTGACAAGGCATTTTCTAATTCTAAGAAAGCTCTTGCCGAAGCTACCCTACTTAAACATCCGATTCCTGGAGCTCCTTTAAGCCTGTGCACTGATGCATCCTTATTTGCTATTGGAAGCTCTTGAAATCAACTTTCAAATGGAATTTGGGAACCCATTGCATTTTTCTCAATAAAGCTTTCTAAAAGTCAAACTAATTGGTCAACATACGACAGAGAACTTCTTGCTATTTATGCTTCCATAAAAAAATTTCGACACATGCTTGAAGGTAGGGAATTTTCAATCTATACTGATTAAAGACCCCTTACTGAAGCCTTTAAGCAAAAGCCGGATAAATGCTCACCTCGGCAACTGAGACATTTAGACTTCATATTCCAATTTTCTACCGATATTCGTTATGTCAAGGGTACAGAGAACATTGTTGCAGATGCATTGTCTCGCATTGAAATCGATTCAATTTCAAAAAAGAATTTAAATTTTCATGACATCTCACTTGCACAGTTAAATGATTCTGAATTTAAAGAATATCTGAAGTCTTCAAATTGTAAAATAGAAAAACAATATTTTCCCTTAGAGGATGTAACCTTGTATTGTGACTTATCTATTAATTCACCTCGTCCGTACATTCCAAATTCTTTTCGTTCAATAGTTTTTGAAAATATTCACAATCTTTCTCATCCTGGCATTCGAGCAACAAGAAAGCTGATTACTAAACGTTATTTTTGGCCAAACATGAATTCATTTATTAAAAATTCTCTTCAATCTTGTCATAATTGCCCACGTTCTAAAATTCAAAGACATACAAAATCTCCTATAGGCACTTTCGCTTTGCCAGATGCTCGATTTGCCCATATAAATATCGATTTCATAGGACCACTTCCACTATCTGATGGTTATAAGTATTGTATGACAATAGTTGACCGATTTACCAGATGGCCGAAAGCTATTCCTACTTCAGATATAACTGCCGAAACATGTAAAGCCCTAATTTTTAATTGGATATCTCGTTTCGGTTGTCCAGTAACTATAACTACAGATCAAGGTAAAAATTTTGATTCACATCTATTTAGACATTTGAATAATATTTTGGGTACAAATCGAATCCGTACAATGTCCTACCATTCCCAATCCAATGGACTTGTAGAGTGTTTCCACAGGGTTCTTAAGAGTTCTATTGTAGCCCATTGTCAACCAAACTGGACTGAAACTATTCCCATAGTTTTACTCGGAATTCGATCTGAAATTAAACCGGACATAAATGCCACATGTGCTGAATTAGTCCTTGGTACAATCCTCAGATTGCCTTCTGACATTTTAACTTCAAAAGTAGATCTATCAATACCAACAGATACTTATGTATCAAAATTCAAAGCACTAATGCAATCTATAAATCCTATCTCTACGTCTAGACACTCGGTTAAGCCTGTTTATATTCATCCATCCTTATGTACTTGCTCTCATGTATTTTTTGAGAGTGGACAGTGTTAAACCTCCTCTTTCACCCCCTTACACTGGTCCACACCCTGTAATCAGCAGGAAAGATAAAACTTTTGTATTAAAAATTAATAATAAAAATGTCACAGTTTCCATAGACCGTGTCAAATCTGCATATGTATTGACAGGATTTAATGACTCGTTACCTTCTATACTTGCATATATTCATAAATATCAAGGTGAACTTTCTTCTAAAAATGAACAATTACCGACAAAACCAACTACCACTCGTAGTGGACGTCATGTCCATTTTTCAACGAGATTAATTACTGAGATATAAGTTGTCATGTATATATATATTGTAACTGTAATTTTATGTATTTCATATACAGTGGGCCATAAAATTGAGTATACACCTTAGAAACTTAGAGACTTTTTGCAATTACAAATTAAATATTGCTTTAAGATGATTGAAATTTTTACCTTATATACTTTAGTCTATGCTTTACCGTACTATACTAATAAAATTGTTGCGTTTTTTACGAAAAAAAAAAAAAATAAAAGATCTGAGACGAGAGGAAAAACAACACCACAAAAATAAGAATACACCTTTATTAATTTCCTTTTAACTCACAAATTAATATTTTGTTGCATAACCTTTTGCTTGAATTACAGCTTGTAATCTTCTGGGCATAGATTCTATTAGTGTTTTAGTGGTTTCAACAGAAATTTTAACCCATTCTTCTCTCAGAACCTTCTTGAGAACTTCCTTGCTTGTGATTTCGTGCTCATGTACAGCTTTCCCTAATTGCGACCACAAATTTTCGATGACGTTTAGGTCTGGAGACTGGGTTGGAGTGTGTAATTGATTCCTGCAATGGTACAGCAAGTATAACTGCACAATCTTCGCTGTATGCTTGGGGTCGTTGTCCTGCTGGAATATGAAGCTTGACCCAAGCCCCAACTTACTGGCACTTTTTTCAAGTTATCATTTAAAATCCCCAAATATACATGTTTGTCCATAATACCATCAATAAAAGTAAGCTCTCCAACTCCTCCAGCCGACATACAACCCCAAACGAGGACAGATCCACCTCCGAACTTGACTGTCTTAATGGTGTTTTTAGGTGCCAGTGCTTTCCCAGCTTCTCTCCATACTTTAAATCGTCCATCGCTTCCGTAAAGATTAAACTTACTTTCATCAGAAAATATTACAATGTTCCAGAAAGAAATAGGCTTTAAACGATGTTCTTGGCGGAAATCACTCTCTTTTGTCTATTCACATACTTGATGAGTGGCTTTCGTATTGGTGTACGGCCATGAAACTCATAGCGGTGAAGGGTACGTCGAATTGTTTCATCTGAGATCTTTTTCCCGATTGTAGAGGACATCGATAAAGCTAGTTTAGAGGCACTCACCCTCGGATCTTTCTTTGCTGAGTGAATGATCTTCCTCTTCGCTGTAGTACTCAGTATTTCTTTACGTCCTCTTCCAGGAATATTGGCCACATATCCAGTTTTTTTATACTTCTGTAGTATTTTTTGGACACAACCATGAGTTACACCAATCAACGAAGTGATTTCTCGAAGAGATTTGCCCTCTTTCGACCATTTTACGACCAATAAACGTTCAGATTCAGTAGTTTCTCTACGAGAGCTCATTTTACGATTTTTAATAAGAAAAAATACTATTTAAAAGCGTTGAAGTGCAATAGCACGTGTTATAAGCAGCAGCTACTCCTGAAACTCCTTAAAGAAAATTTGAAACTAAAAAGAATGGTGGTGGCAAAATTTACAAATATAAGAAGTGTATACTCAATTTTGTGGCATGGTTTTCTATCTTTTCTTCGAATTGCTTAACTTTTTTCGTAATAAAAAAGTTAACTATAGAATTGTGTTATTATAGGATGGTAAAGCAGAGGTTAAAGTATCTAGGATAAAAAAATTTATCTTTATCTAGGATATCTAGGATTATCTAGGATATCTAAAATTTATCTAGGATAAAAAAATTTATTTTATTTTTATATTTTAAATTAAATCAATATTTAATTTGTAATTGGAAGAAGTCTAAAAGTTTTAGAGGTGTATACTCAATTTTGTGGCTCACTATATTATTGCATCTATTTACATCAATTTCTATTTACCATTTGAAACCATTATCCTATATTATACTTATTGTATTACGTGATGTTTTATTTTTATGCGCGTATATTTATCTTGTATTATCACATTATCGTTCTCCTTGTTCACTAGGGGGATACTGATGTAGTGATAGTAGCGCCATCTTGCATTCATGTTATTCTAAAGCGCTACCTATCTACTTTCCCTAATACAATCTATGTTAATACTTCGCCCGGGGAATCCCCGTTCTATGTATACGTGTGCTAAGCGGTGATGTTCCAATAGTTGTTAGTGAAATCAAGAGTTATTTTTCTAATAGCAATGAGGTGCTTTATGAATATCACCCCAATACCATAAAAGCCATCTTCGGCTAGATCATTACATTAATTTAGAGTTTTACAATTGAACTCTTCTTCAGGAAGAATAAATCTGTCTTTCCTTAAAAAAGTAATTTTGATAGATGATCATTTTAATCGAGGTGAATGCATCAATCGACAAAACGATCACTCTTTGGTTTGTCTTATTTTGTTCCAACATTTTGCTGAATGGTGACCGATATATTCTATTAGTTTTGATTGGCATTTTGTCTGAATTCTCTAGTCTTAGACAATCTTCTTTCAAATGCAGTAGCAACGAGGTGGTGCTTTTCATCACCACACATTAGCCGTAGAACGATGGTTGAATGCTGCATTCTTTGATGAATGGACTGGCTAACAAAGAAAGCAATAAAATCGTATCAGTAGTCCTGATATAATGTGGCTCCTGTAGGTGTACAGCATATTTTTGCCAAGTAAAGCAAGAAGTGAAGAGCTGGATCGGGAAGATGCAAGTATTCTTAGAAGAATGCAATTATATATATTATATATATATATAAAATTTAATCAAAGTTAAGGAAGACATCATGATTCAGTTTTTTTTAAAAAATAACTTTTTGTGTAATATCCTTGAAAAAGACTAGCTCATTCATCAGTTTGAAGTATGGAAAAGTGGCCTGAAAGAAGCGTTTTAACATCTCAGCAAATATTACAAATAGAAAGATAAAACTTTGTGTGCTTATAGATAAGTATAAGAAACAGTTTACTCATTGATATCTATTCGCGGTTGAGGACAGGCAAAAATGAAATTTTTATTCTAAACCTCAATAGAAACCGAAGTATTTTTAAATATTTGGTTACCTTGTTTAATAAAGCCTTGCTATATACAAAAAATATTACACAAGCAATTTAATAAAATTCAACTTAAATACTCTTTTCTTGTTTACATTCTTAAAAAACAATGCTAAATTCAATGCTATGAATAACAGCATGAAATTATATTTTCTATTATTGTACTATATTTTCAAAATTTGCAAGAAACAATATAATATGGTGATATTTTTTTTCTTCATATTTAAAGTATAATTACAACTTCAAAAATTTTAAACAAAAAATAATTAGCAAGCTATGTACACAAAATTTTAATTCTTAAACCTTGCTGGCTGTTTTATCCTCCGACCATACCTAGAATTTTTGTGATTATCAGATGAGAGGTGAGGGTCCTCTTGCTCTGCATTCTCATCTGGTTGTTTAGTAGGAGTTATTACTTTGTGAGGTATTGGGTCTGTCACTAACATATAAGCTGGTTTCCGCCTATGCATTGATATGTTTACATTTTTGCCCTTCACTTGCAATGTGAAATATTTCTCACTTCTTCCCAACACAGGATAGGGTCCTTCATATGGTGGTTCAAGTGCTTTCTTAATCCTGTCAACTCGTACAAACACATGGGAGCAAGATCTTAAATCTTTATGCACAAAATTCTTTTGACGTCTTGTAGTTTTAGATGTAGTTGGTTTCAACTCTTCCATCAATATTTGCAATCTGGTGACAAAGGTTTTAGGATCAACTTTAGTTGTGGGTGGATCAAAAAATTCATCTGGCAATTTGATATTTGAGCCATACACCATTTGAGATATGGAGTGATTACTGTCGGGTCTTAAAGCAGCTCTTAATCCAAGAAGTACAGCAGGCAGTGATTCAGTCCATTTTATCTGGTTATGTGCTTTTATAGCACCCTTCAAGGTTCTGTGCAAACGTTCCACTTTCCCATTGCATTGTGGGTGATATGGAGTTGTATGTGCTACTTTAGCACCACAAATTGCAGCCAAACTTCTGAACTTCTTACTGGTACTCGAAATCTGTAAATCCATTGCTCATAAAAGGCCTTGGCCACTATCTCGGCTGTAATTTCTGGCAAAGGAACTGCTTCCATCCAGCAAGAAAACCGGTCAATGAAGGTCATACAGTAAATCATGCTTTCTGATGGTGGTAGTGGGCCAATTAAATCAATATGCATCACATTAAATCTTGCATCTGATACTTGATAATTCCCAAATTTAGATTTAGTATGCCTACTGACCTTGCATTTTTGGCAACTAATGCATGCCTTTTCCCATTCACCAACTTGTTTCTTTATATTAGTCCAAATGAATTTTTCAGTCATCTGTTTGATGGTGCTTTTTATTCCAGGATGAGAAAAACCATGAATTTGTTTAAACATTTGCATTCGAAAGTCTACTGGGATGTATGGTCTGATATTGGATGTAGAAATATCACACCATAGTGTTTTCCTGATGGTAACAGTAAGGGTTTAAATTGTAAACAAGAACTATTTTTCATTAATTATTGTAATTCTTTATCATCCATTTGCTTTTGTGCTATTGCATCATAGTCGATAGTTGAGACAGATTCAATTCTTGACAATGCATCTTCAACTACATTATCTTTACCTTAAATATGTTGGATGAGAATTCGGAAATATATTGTAGTTGTCATAGCTATCTAGATGTTTTTTCATTTTTTTTTCCGTCGAAATGCGAATGTGAGGGGCTTGTGGTCTGTATAAATGATGAAATCGTTGCCTTCTAACATATGTTTGAAATACTTTACAGAAAGGCATATTCATAATAATTCTCTATCATAGGTGCTATACACCTTCTGTGCATCATTTAGTTTTTTAGAATAGAATCCTATTGGTCTCCATCTCTCATTTTCATACTGCTGTAACACTGATCCAATTGCAAAGTCTGACGCATCCGTGCATAGGGATAATGGCAATCCTGATCTCGGAAAAGATAATAAAGCAGCTTCCATTAGATCCGATTTACATTTCTCAAAGTGGGCTGTTGCTTCTTCCGTCCATGGCACTTTTCTACGATCCCTTTTCTTTGCTCCTTTCAGCATGTCATGTAGAGGAGCTTGTGTTTTTGCAGCGTCCTTCAGATACCTTCGATAAAAATTTATCATGCCTAGGAATGTACGCAGTTCATGGATTTTTGTAGGCAACTTGTAATTTCTTATAGCTTCCACTTTTTCTGGTAGAGGACATGAACCTTTATCAGTAATGAGGTATCCCAAATATTCAATTTGGTCTGCTCCCAATACTGATTTAGACACATTTATTCGTAGGCCATATAGCTTAAACCTATCAAATATCAAAGATAGATGCTTTTTATGCTCTTCTGATGATGCTACTAGCACATCATCCAGATAGGGGAAAACAAAATCGAATCCACGCAAGACTTCTGTTGTGAAACGCTGGAAGGTGGATGGTGCATTTCTGAGTCCAAAGTTCATGACATTGAACTCGTACAATCCGAATGGCGTTGTAATTGCAGTTTTTTTTCCTTATCTTCCACTGCAATTGGAATTTGATAGTAGGTCTTTATTAGATCAATTTTTGAGAAAATAATTTTATCTTTCAATATAAAATGGAAATCTTCAATTCTTAGAATTGGGTATCTACCTGGAACAGTTTGGGCATTCAATCTTCTGTAATCACCACATGGTCTTAATGTACCATCCTTCTTATTGACCAAGTGTAAAGGACTAGCCCATTGAGATTTGGATGGTCGTATTATGTCATTATCCAACATGAACTGGAATTCTTGCTTGGCTAAGTGGAGTTTATCAGGAGCTAATTGTCTAGCCCTGGAATAGACTGGCTGTCCTGTAGTTATGATATGATGTTTAACATTATGTTTAATGGTTCTATTTACTAGATTAGGCTTTGTCAGGTCAGGATATAAATTTAATAATTAAAAATATTTTGATGTCTTATTAATGGTGCTCAAATCAAAATTTTCTTGAATGGCAGTGACTTCCCCTTTTGTTGAAAGGTTTGTTACACCATAAATTAATTTTTTGTTATATAAATCAATTAACAGTTGGAATTTTTTCAAAAAATCTGCACCTATAAGGCCTTTAGATACTTTGGAATCACAAATGGCCATTGGAATGGCCGCCTTAGGCCTAAATCCAGAGTTAATATCTTAATGCCATATGTTGGTATCTCAGTTCCTTTGGCAGTATACAATTTGTAATCAAAAATTTTGCACTCACCCTTTTTAGAGAGAATAATGGACACATCAGCCCCACTATCCACTAGGAATTGGCAGCCCGTTTTTTTTGTCTCTGACAAATAGACGGGATTTGCGGCCAAGAAAAATTTCGGCAGCAGGACTCGCCGTGGCGTCTACTGCTGGGATTGGTTTCCCGCCTCGTTCCAGCTACATGGTTGTACACACTTTTCTGGTCGGCACTTTTTCCCAAACTTAAAATGGAAATAGCAGAACTTGCCTTGAGAGTCATAACGCCGCCTTGATCTACTGCTGCCCCGATTTTTTCGGAACGGTTTAGGGGACCGCGATCGCCGTTCTATTCTCATACTAGCAATCTGGTTTTCCAGCAAAGTTATTTTTGCCAAAAGTTTCTCAACATCTGATGAATCTTTCTGTATTACAGCTAACTGTTCTCCTCTGGGTGACATTTCAAAAATCTTGTCAGCCATCGTTGCGAGCTTGTCCAGGGATTCGTCACTCACGATCACAATGCTTTTCACAGCTTCGGCATTTTTTCGAGCCACAGCTTTCGAAGGACTCTTTTGTAAAGGTACCATTTTAGATCCAAAAGTATATACAATGATGTGGCGTGGAAGCAAGTTAAGAGGAACGTCATTCTTATCACGTAACCTTGGTTCTGAATTGTAAAATTTATCTAAATTTCGTTCGTATTTTATTTCGTCAATGAAATATGATCGTGATTTATTTCATGATGAAAGAAAGAAATTGAAATCAAAATTAATTTATCAATCCAAATGGGATATTTTTATAATTATTTACACATTTTGCATAATAACTGGATTCTTAAAATTACATAACATATATTAAAATTTCACATAAACACTGGATTTTTTTAATGTATTATTTATAAACATTATACTAAACTTCGTACGCACCATTATCACTTACTGTTATACTTAATTTTTCATGCTGGCATGAAATATCCCAAATTTTGAATAACATTTAAAGGAAACAGTGATAAGAGAAAAAATATTTAGACATTTGAATGATATATGTATATCATAAATTTCAATATATATATATTTATTTATTTGAAATCTTTGCATATAGGAGCACATTTTCAATAGCCTCGTTTCATTTTCCTTCCTGGCAACATCTAGTTTTAAAAATCATAATATTTTTATTTAGTGTTAATTATTATATGGTGCAAGAACAAAATATGCAGATCCAATTTCAGCCTTGTACACTAAAATATTGTTATAAACCAGTTGTATGATATCCTGGACTGATCAAGTTTTAAAAAGCGATAAAAATGTGTCAATGACTGTAAAATTTAAAAGAGAAAACGTTCAATTCAGGAGTAAAATTAATGCCTCAACTTCGATATATTTTATGAAAATAAAAATAGGATTATCGTAATCTTGTCAAATTTTAGATGTATAAGAAATCTTTATGCAATCCATTTTAAAGGCAGGTTTACATTAAACTAGTTATAAGATTTCAGTAAGATCACACATGCGCAGAAACTGCACAATAGTAAATAATTGTCTTATCGAGACAAGCATTAACTATTGTTCGCCCCTTCTGCGCATGCGTGATCTTCCTGGAATCGCGCTTTATGCAAACACATTTTAAAGTCAGATATTAGTTTTTAAGTAAAGTTAACATATAGAGAGCACACAGAAAATATTAAAAAATGCAAGTAAATTTTAATATAATAAAAAAAATACAAATTTTCCGCTTTCAAAAGTAAAAAAATCCTACAAAATGCAAAGTAAAATTTGCAACAAATATCAGCATATTCAGATATCTAAAGATCATCGGTAAGGGAAAATTATTTTCAAAGTTCAATTCGATGTACAAATCAACTTAATATTAGACCTTAAATATAAACGTATGTCTCTATAACTACAAAAGCTAAAATTGCTATACATAAAATATCTTAATATACTAGTATTAGTTACAAATTTAAAATACCATAACACATCAATTTATTGAAGTATCTTAAGTAAACACATATGATTGTGACTCACGGGAAGACAAAGTCTGCTGTTTGTTGGAACTACTCATCATATCCACGCGAAAAGGAGTAAACATGGGCTGAGGATTGGCGATGATTACCATCATTCTTTCATGCCAATTTTAGCAAAGTACAACTTCTCTGATTTAGTAAATATTGTCATAGTAATAATAATTAAAAATTTATTCAGTACTGGTATACGAGTGGAATAGAATTGATATTTAAATTAACCTTTCTTTGAAATGGAAGCTTTAACTTTCAAATGTTTTATTTTAAAAAAAGGGAAAATAATCAGCAAAATATTTTCAAAATACATATAGAAAACTAAAATTGAAAAAAAAAAAATATTAATCATGAAATAAAATTATTTTTCCAATTTTTCAATGTTGTTTGTGCTATTATAAGAATTGTTACAATGTCTACTTTTAATTTACTGTTAACTCATTTATTATAATTTTTTTTGAACTAAAATTATGTAAAAGAGTAATACATTTAATTTGAAACTAATAAATACAAATGGGTTAAAAATTAAGTTGGAATAATTCAGATGAAAACACAAGAAGCTTATTACACAATTTTTATTCCTATAAAAAAAGCATAATACAATTATTTAGAACACATGTATTTACATAAAAGAAATATCTTTTCAAACATGATTTTTTCACAAAATCAAAACACAAAGATAAAATCTTGATACTTTTAAATCACACAGTCACCTATTTTACTTATCTTTAATAATGCAAAGAAATCATATTTTGACAATGATATTGAATTTAAAAATATTTTTTGCTTTACTTTTATCTTTTATAGCACTTATTTTTCTATCATGCACTATTTCCCTTTCCAATTTTCTTCCTAAATCTTCTAAAGGATTATTAGAAAAAGTTTATATTTTTTTCTTTTATTCTCAGAAACAATTGTATTAAGATACTTTTTCACTTTTAAATAATTATTTAAAAGGTGTTAGATGGTAACCTTATAATTAATGGCAATGTATCATATCCATCCACAAGAAAATCAGAAGAAACATCCTTTGTTACTAAATTATGTCCGACAATATTAATGATGAAATTATATTGACTTGAATTTTCATTAAATTATCCTCACTTTTAACTAATAACCTTTTGAACAACTATATATGTATGGATAACAGCATACACAACTATTTCCCTGGAATAATAATAAGCTATTTTTATCTTTTATCAATTCAAAATTATCATGAGAAATGGAATTTATAATGATGATCAATTTTTGTCCACAATGAAAACACTGCTTTCTTTCAAACAACACAAAAAAAGTAAATTGCTAAATACATTCTTATAAACAAGGTATCTGCTATTTCATGAATGTCTGATTCTTCATTGCAGAAATGATTCAATGATTCTTCATTGCAGATACATACATTGCAGGAAATAAAATCTACATGTTCTCTCCCCCTTTACCATTACTATTACCAAATATATTAATAATTATGGAACTTCTTTGTCAAAGACAAGTTTCAATTTGTGATATAATTTTAAATCCCTTTCAACCTCATAAATTTATCTTAAGGAAATATGACACTAGTCTCCAGCTTCTATATTATCCACATTTAGATTGAAGTTTGAATCTTATCTTTCTAGATTCACTTTTTTCAATATCTTGGCACAAAAATAAACTCTTTCAATGAGAGCTTGTGTTGTTGAAGTCTTCCAGTGTCTGAAACAATATTTTCCCATTTACTTATCCAAGAAGCTAGTTGTTTATCAAAAATCAGTCACTTATCAAATAGGCTGCTTGTTGCACATATTACATTTATGAATTGAATTGTTTGCTGATAGTATTCAAGATATTATTTACTATGAGCAAACAGCTTATTCAAAGCATACATAACATGAGTACTTAAAAGATTTTCTAACTGGCTTCACATTTTACTTATTCAAAGTGATTGGCCATGAAATTTAACATACTAATCAATAGCTAAATTTCAATAAACTGAGCATTCCAAATTATTAAGCATTTCCACATTTGTTAAAAAAGCAATGCATACATTTTTCAATGAGGCAAAATCAGGATAATAAAAATAATAACCATTTTTATGATTACTGAATCAATTATTTCTAATACATTTAGAAATATAATTTTTATCACATAAAATTAGGACACATCAATATTATTACCATTACCATTCTAATTAACTTGAAATATTTCCTGGAACCTCATGATAACTTTCATCATCAAATTAAACAGTTGTAAAGCATCAATCTTATCTATCTACTGTGAACTTTGTAAGGGAAATACAGACTTTGTAACACAAACACATGAACATTAATTGCTAAATTAAGTTGTTGTGTGCCACCCTTAAAATGTTTCCAACTTTGTAATCAAGAAAAGTTCCAACATGTATTTTATCAATCATTAGAAACATCTTTTAAGTTACGGAAGGCATGCTTGGCCTAATCAAGAAATTATTAAAATTTTCTGTTTTTGGAGAAATTTTTAAAATAATACCAATTTTTTTAATGATATTTGGATATGGAAGTATCATATACTGATGCAATAATAATAAATTTTGTCATTTAGAAGTTTGGGGAATTCAACAAAGGGATACACAACACAATATAATATCAAGAATATCAATGTAATTTGTAATGGGACTTTTTCATGTTTTAAAATCCTTTCTATCATAAATGATGCATTTAGCATGAGATACTGTTAACACTTGCAGCAATGTTATAAAAGGAATATCAACTTTCATGCTTTTCAATAGTAGTTCAAAAAGAATAAAAGCTGTGAACTAATACTTTTTAAAATTTATCAAAATTAATAAATGTGATTTTGCTATTGCAAATATATTTATAATTTAAACTTTCAATAGCAATAAATTCGAGAACATTCCAATTACTACTTTTTTTAGATGGTTTCTGTCAAGGAAATGCTGAAGAAATAAAATAAAATGGACAACTTTGAAAAATACTCAGCATAGCATTTTCTTTCAGTTTTGATTTTTTCAGAGAAATAGGTATGATTTAAAAAAAAAAATATTTTCTAGTAGAGTGATTTTAAAAAGCAGTTCACTATCTTTAAGATGTCTTTCACATACATGCAAAAACAACAACAAAAAAAAAAACATTCTATTTTTATAGAATAGCTATTTTTGTTCGTTTATATAATTCATAAATATGACTTAATTTATTATTGTTTTTATTAAGTTCTAAGGAAAATTAAAAAAAAAATACTATTAAAGAATTATGTGTATTTTCATGTATTATTTATCAAAACAGCTGAACCAATTCCAATTCTTTATTTAAAATAACAAACAATTTGCAATATTTTATTAATTGGTGCAAAATTAATGACATATTTTATATGAAAAAAATAATGTAAGTAAAACTAGGATTGAACTAAAATTCATGCACCAAATTTAAATAAACTAATTAATCAGAGTAAAATCTTTTTATTAACTTATATGACCATTAACTATGTAATATTTTATACCTAAAAAGTAATTCAAACTGTTTCTAAATATTAAAATATAGTACTTAAATTAGTAATACAAACTAATTTTAAGGGTTCTTTTGTAAAGGTAAAAATTTTCTTTTACAAATAACCTTTTCCTTTGATTGGATGTAGCTATTTCTCTCTTGGCTACTTGTGTATTTTCTAAATGTCATTGGTGAACCTTTGGCTTATCCACTGCCACTGGTGAACATTGTAGGCAATACATGACAACTTCAGCGATTAATCGTTGGTTGCAATAAATATAACATATTTGACAATATGTGATAAATATGCAAGTACCTTCTTTTACTTCATCATCATTGGATATTAAAAATGATTATTTTTTCATCATAATTTCCTTAAAAGGTAAGAACTGAGCATTTATATGACATCTTTAAAAATAGGGTAAAATTTGTTTATTTACAAGTAAGCCAATTTGATCAAATTTAATTAAACAGAAAGTTATATTCTAAATGACTTGCATTGTTGCTTTAAAAACAAAAATTACTGTCGTTGGTAAAAAAAAATATTAAAAGATTAGATCAATCTTTTAGACATTTTGTTTAACTAAGCATGGAAAGAAAAACTTGATGCAAAAATTGGAAAAATGGTATATTTAAATAGAAATTTTATACTAAAATTATAAATAAGTGAATAATAAAAAATAAGTAAGGATTTCAGCAAGATAATCATAGATAAATACTTGATAGCTTAAAAATAAATTTGAAATTAAAGACTTAAGAATATGTTTATATATCACTATTTCATTAAGTTTACTCTTACACAAAATTATGTCATAGGGACAACAGATAAACTAAGACTAAATAAACTAAATCAACTGTGATTTAGTTTTTTATAATTTGTAGTTTAATATAGAACATAAAGAGAATTCTCTACTCACAGCATTATGTAGAACTTCTATTATTATTTTTATTATTAATAAGAAGAAAAAAAATTTAATACTAAAGAATATATATAGAATTTATATTTAAGATATTGGACAATGCATCTAAAAGTAGTAAACATAATAGATTCAATCCTATTTTAAGTTTGTATTAAAGATAATAAAGATTTAAATTTACTTCCAATAAATTAAACCATCAAATGTTATTCTGCATCTCATTATCTGTTACGGTATAAAAGTAATAAGTATCACATTTTACGAAATAAGTATAGTTTAAATAAAATGTATGAAAGTGGCGGCTGTCATTTCACTTCACGGAGAAAACGAGCAGTGACAATTGTCAACAACCACATCGCCTAGATTTAATGACTCATTCAAGAAGGAGAGAAAGAGTTAATAGGTTTTGTCACCCCATGGGTCATGAAATGATCCATAAAATTATTTGCAACTATCTAGATACTATCTTCAAAATCATGTTAACTATAAATACTAGCTTATTCGAAAGAATTTAATTTTCTTACCAGATAGGAGAAAATTTGAATTCAGATAATGGCAATTCATCCCAAACATCACCTAAAAAATCTCGGCATATAGTTAGCGCTTTCTTTTTGGCATTTTCTAAATCTTCCTCACATACTGTCGTCATTTTTCTAATCTTGGGTGCTCGATTTCAGCGCCCAAAAGGCCGCAGTTAAACAGAAACAAGTAACCGCCTCAAGTAAAAAGGATCTCTCGATCATATTTCCTAATCTCAAAAATCTTGTGATATGGAACTGTTCCAGTAGTATTATCGTTTAATTAGATATGACGGCTGTGATCTGCGGAAAGACGTAATATGACTATGGTAACAGGAAGTTTCTTTTATTCTTCAAAATCTTTTCCTTCCTTTCTATTTTTTTTTCTTTGTGAAATAGATAAACTTAGAGTGATTCGACAAAAAAAAAATCTTGGTGAATTGAAATATTTCTGATCTTTCTATTAAAGAAATTTAGAGAAATTTTTATGAAAATTTCAATAAAGAGAATTCAGAATCTATTCATTATCATGCATTTCAGAATCTATTTTTAGTTTTGAAAATTTTCAGAATTAGAAACACTTCTTAAATTTAATTATTACGAAAATTAAATTCTACCTCCAATTTTAATTCACTGTTACTAATACATCAATAAAATCCTGTTCTTTATATTCTGTGCATGCAAATCATTTATAGCACAGAATGACAGCTTGAATTGTGAATAATTTTTACATTTTATTACCACAATATAGTGGAATTTGATGAAATTGAAATTATCATATTAAAAATACGATTTATCCAAAAACTTGAATCAATAGAAACTGAATTTAAAAATAATCTCTGCTCAGCCATAAAATTTTCTCTTATCCAAAATTTTCTTTTCTGGCTTTTATTGATAAATTCTTGAAGTAATTTTTGTCTTAAAAATTTAAACTCCTGCTATTGTGTGTTGAATGCTTTTTCAAATAAAAAAAATCATAGGGAATTAAATTTTATAAATAATTTGAAACAAAATCTTTTTCTTTTTGTTAGAAATGGAAGTGAAAACTTTCAATTTTTGAAAATAAGATTCAGAGGCAAGCATCCAAATAAAGAATAAATTATAAAAATAAAATAATTGCACTTCATTCTAGTTCTATGTTAATTACGAAACTACTATTTGCTTTTAAAATAACATTTGGACTGAACAAGTTATAGAAATATGCACCTCAGTAATATTTAGATTGAAATATAAATGCAACTTAGTTCTTATTAATTAACAATGATGGATTGGTGATAATTTTGGCATTTTTATTTTTTTCCAGCCTTAACATCAATAATTTTGATATCTTGTAATATATCTTGTTTTCTTTTCGTAAGGTAGAAGCGCACTCATAGGGTTGCAATCTCAGTTTGGTTTTAATGCTACATTTGGCGAGGTTTGGCTCTTTCACTGTTAATTACCTGCAACTTTTGAGTAACTTTCTTAATCCTGACAAATTTGTTCTCAGTGTAGAAAGTTCAACAATTCTGAAAGTAAGAGTGCTTAGTTTGAAAGATAATAAATATAAATTTCATTCCGCTGCTTTGAAGGTCTACTACATTTGTTCGTAAGATATGATTAATTTTTTTTTTTTTTCCTGATATGGGGTAGCTTTGTACAGCAAAAAAAGGGTTTGTGTACCTTCGAAATTTGAGGCGTAAAATAATTCCATTAGGGTTGTAAGTTATATTTATTATTTTTTTGACATTAAAAATGACAACAATATTTACTTTTTGCTGAAGATGTGATCCCAGTTTGTATAAAAGTATATACAGTGTAAGCATAAGTATTATTGTTCAGCAGTGATGGATTTAAATATTTTACAATCCTACACAGTAGGGATATTAAATTACGCCTTTTTTTGTGGTCAATTTAATTTCACATTTCTACATATTTTTTGACCTAACTAATATGTTTATTATCTGTTTTAGATCATTTTCTTTTTTTCAGTCACTTATTAAAATATAAATGGTTTTATTTATTTTATTATTATTCATGATTGAATGACATCACGTTTGTACATAATATTATTTAGGTGGATGTTTTGTATTTTAAATATTGTGATAACTAAGTGATTGTAATGAAATAGATAAGAACCTGACCATTTGTTTAAGTGTTAGTCAAGTCAACGCATCCTTTTTTATTCACAGAATTTGTATTCTTTAATAAAATTAATTGGCAACTTGGCTATTATATATTCATATTTAAATTGATATACCTACGGCCCTCTAAATTAGGCAGCTGCCTATCTGAAACTTTGTTCTTGCTGTCCAGAGATATTCTAGAAACTTGCCTTTATGCTATTTCATAAATGAGTGTATTCATTGAAAGACAGAAGCCGTTTTTGGTATTCCTGAGCAAAGTTTTTGAAAAAAGCAAGCAATTTAAATAAGGAAGCATAGAAGACTCCTGAAGACCCGTTTCCTTGTTGAAAACGAATGAGAAGGGAAAGTCCGTTACATCATTTTTGTTAACAGTAAGTACCTTAAAATGCTAACAAACAATTATCTTATTTCCAGTGATGTAGTAAGAATTAGATTTA
>JAPMOR010076254.1:389528-404291 GCA_026543865.1 Argiope aurantia | reverse complement strand
CTGTGTATTGAATTTTCTTTATTTAGATCTCTTCGTTTTGTAGTTATTGTGCTAAATTACATTCAAACAGCCTGACAGATAGATTTCCCCTGATTGTATTTTGCTCAAAATTTGACAGAAATCTACGAATTTGGTATCAAGATCGTATACCAAATTTTAAACTTGTAAATCAAAGCATTTTTCACTTATCTTTACCACAGATAGACAGTCGGACATTTTCCAAAAATGGGTTTTTCGAACTCGGCTTGATCGACACGTGGAGATTCGTCAAAATCGCGAGTTCACATTTTGTGACGATTACTATACCTTCTCTATGCTACGTGTACGGGAAAGTAAAAATAACAATGAAAAAAATTATTTTTTAAAATTAATTCTAATAATTGATAAATTTAAATAATTCTTTTAAACTTTTAATCTAATTTTAATTAATAAAAATTTAATTAATAAAAATATAATAATAAAATATCTTGTTTTATCGCGAAATAAATCGAAAATGCATTTTAAACTCCTTCTTTTATATCGATTGGCTCTAAATTTCAATACATATCTGCAGTTATGGTCACAGTTTTATAACATTCACATATAAAATTTGATTTAACTAATACGATGTGTTTTTGAGTTATCATGTTTATATGCAAGAGATTATTTAAATCGATAGATAATTACGATTTTGGCGCATTTTGTCCAAAATTTAAAACACATCTACATTTTTGATGATAATATTATGCAAAAAAATTTCATTTATCCAGCTTTTTGTACTTTTGAGTTATGAAGCTTAGATACATGCGAAAAAACTGACAACTTTTAAACATATTTCTTCCTAAATTTGATGGCGATGTGTGTGTGTGGCGATGGCATTTAGTGTTAAAATCACATATCGAATTTCTTCCCTTTACTTATAACCCCCCCCCCCCACTTAAATATGGTAAAAGGATTTAAAATGATTATGGTTTGTTTCCTATACAGCTTAATTCATATGCAAAGCGAATAGATGTTGGAAACTTGTCATTTTATGAGTCTTTAGAGTAATCGTTTCCTTTCATTCAGCAACGTTGATTGGTTCGGCAGTGTAGGGTTGAAATGAGATGCGATATCAGTTGTTCGAATATAATTAATTCAGCAACAAAGACGCTGATAGTTGTTGCAACATGCCAGCTACATTCAACTACCAGCTCTCCTCTGTCTATTGCTTATATGAGGAAAGAAAAATCACTTCATATGAAGTTTCAACACGGTACCAGCGCCATCTTGAGGCAAGAAATCGTAACTGTTTTTAGATACTGGATAGTTCTGGGAAGGGAGGAATTACTGTGTTTGTCGGGTTCTAAATAAATAACCAAATATTTATAATATACAGTTTTATTGGAAATGCGATACTTGTATACATTACACATCACTCACACTAACACTTATAATTCGATTAATTGTATGTCGTATTCGAAGCGCACACATGTACACGCTTCTTTATTCCACCCAGTTGCAATCACAGTTTTAAGCCTTTGATTAGGTTACAATTAAATACGTCACATGAGATGGAAATAATCTCTTCGGGGCATCACAGACTCACTTAATAGGATTAAGGCTGAGTATCTAACTTGGCGATCCATGCAGCAAAATTAATTTTCGAGAAATTCATCCATCAGATGAACTTTATGTGTTCATTCTTTGCCATGTATAAAATGAAACAAAGAGTAATTGCATTTCTGAAAAGATGATTGGAGAACTCCTAGATCACATCCCTATACTTGAATAGTTGAATCTCCACATTTTCCCCTTATATCTCAGAAAAATAATATATGAATTGTTAACATCTGGCAGTAAAAGCATTTTGACTTTCATCATATTGCAATGAATATTTTTTTATAAGGCATAAATTATTGGATGCAGTAAAATATTTTATATGTAAAGTCAAAAGGTCTTGTGCTTTGACTTAGAATTCTATTTTTAGTATAACATTTTCGTTCTAATAAATTACGAGTTGTTAAAGGTTTCAAAATCTAACATTATTCATGCCCTTGATGAGATAAGGGCTTCTTTATGTTACTTTGTCGTAGATAAGAAAAGAACGTTTTCTTCACAAGGTTGTAAGTGGAAATGCACTTTCTGATTACTTCTTCATCTTAATTCTGTTTGCATTTTTCACATTACTACATTGTATATTAACAGATAAGAGGGAGAGTCAAAACGTAAAGGAACATTTAAGAAAAGGTGTATTTATTCTAATGATAGAAAATTGAAACATGCATTATTTTTATACATAGCTACCCTGGACTTCAATGCATTTTCCTCAATATTTTACAAGATTTTTTTTTTGATTCTGCTTGGGAAAAAAAGTTTTCGGTTGCATTTGTAACCAATTTTGTACCGCATCAATGTCTTCTTCATCGGTTCCAAATCTTTTTCCCCTTAGAACTTTATTCAAAGGTCCAAACATATGAAAATCACTTTGAGTCATGTCTGTACTGTATGGCGGGTGTTCCAGTATTTCGAATGCCAACTCCTTTATTGTTTCAGAGGTCCGTTGGGCAGACTGCGAGAGAGCGTGTATGCGCACTTGTAAGATGGAATACGTTGCATCATGATTGACATGTAAAATATTGGCGATTTCATCTACTTTGATTCGTCTGTTTTCCATTACCATACCCTCAACAACTTTTATATTGTTCTCAGTGGTTGATGGTGATGGCCTGCCCGATCTTTCGTCGCTGTATAACGAAGTTCTTCCCTGTTTGAAGCGCTCTATTAATTCGTAGATCTTGCTCCGCTATAAATTGTTGTCACAGTACAGCGCTTGCATTCGATGAATAATAACAATTTAATACCTACCGCAAACAAAAAGCGAATCACTTCCCTCATTTTCTCCTTGGTGCAGATCGACAATGGAGTTGCTATATTTAACGGTTTGGCATACTCCAACGACTAAGCGGCAATAAGAGTGACACATTGCATAGAAGTGTTGTCGACTACACTAATTCAGCGTTAGATACTAGCAGTGTTACCAAACCCTGGTAAGAAAAAATGCAAAAGTCCCTTTACTTTAAGATTTTCTTCCGTGAAATATCGAAGTGAATTTTATATTTTTACTTTGTTGTTATGATTCTAAGAGTACCTCTGTCTTAGTGATAGAATAAAAGATTTACAATCCAAAGAATATAGCTTAATCTTTTGATTGGAAAGAAATCGATTCAAATATCCTTTAGTAAGACGTAGGAGAGAAGAATTGGCCTCTGTTCAAACCTTGTCTAGTCAACTGACGCAGTTTGGAATTAAATTGTCTCATTTAACTTCCAAAAAGGGCATTAATCTAATAGAATCAATTCAAATGACATCGTAATCACGTGCAGCCGTTGTAATACATGTCATCTTCTTGAATTGTTCTTTGCTTTAAACTATGATTTGACATCACATCGATTTTTTTTCTAGTTTTAGAATTAAATTACTTCGGACCCATATGAGCCTTAATTATTCCATTTTGAAATTAGGTATAGATAATTTGGTGATTTTTTCCCCTTTTATAATGCTGGTAACATGCACATAAAAACAAAATTAATAATTTTTAAATCAAAATTTCTTTTTAAATATAAATTTTACGCGAATAAATATTAATTGATGTAAGAATTTTGCAAAATAAAAATTAATTTCAAATTCACGATAATTATGGGATAACTCAATGCATTGTTTCAAATGTTTATCTAACTTCTTGAGACTGCCCAACTTTCAAATTTAAATGATAATCTTAGTATTAGTTTCTTGAAATCATAGTTTAAATTTAGTTAATTCATGAAGAAATGAAGTTGGATAAATATGGTGTTGATTCTGATAAGATGCCATGATTATTTATAATTCATGTTGAACACATGATTCCTATAAAAATTATATACATCAATTATTATGATATTTGAGACAGATAGGAAATTCGGACTTTAGCTTTTAAGAATATAAGTACATTTATTTCAGTCTCCATATCCTTGTAATTTTACAACACTTTTTGCCAAACTTTTTTTGAATGAAATATTATTGATAAAACAATTTGAAGGTAAAAGGAAGATTGAAAATTTGTTATTTTTCTTAGTCATTATTATGGACAATATAAATCGTTTGCTTCACACGGGCAATTGTCATGTTTTAATAATTTATAACAAAATGGAAACAGCGAAAGATTGAATTGACATAACTGTTTTTCAAGAAAGATTTGCCTGTTGGTGGACTCTTGGCTTCAAGGCAATAGGATATCTTGAAGGAGTTGAAATTTTTTTAAAAATAAAATAATTTGTGAAGGTGGTAATTATTTAAATTATTCTTCCAAAATATAATGTGTGAAGGATCTTTGATCAATAAAAATCTTTGTAGATACATTTTTTTTTGTGTGTAAATACCCAGTATGAGTGATTGAAAACGTTTGATATAAATATTTAAACTTCCAGCCGTTGGAAGGAATTCTAGATTTTGCATTTTTGCTTTCTTGTTTAAAACAAGTGTGACTCATTGAAAATATGCCATCTGAATATTTAAACTTTCATTCATTGGAAATTTAATTTGACTGTAACAGTTGGGTATATTATTGTACAAGATGCAATTATTAAAAGCAAATAACATTATTTCGGAACTTTGGTAATGTCTTGGATGCTTTTTCTGCTGCAATTTGATTTTTGCAAAAGGTTGTATGCCTCAAAGAGCTTGTTAGGATTTTTACTTTCCGAGGGAAAAAATAATACCCTTTCCATTTTATAATTAGCTAGCAAGGGTAAGAATTGGAAATCATAGTCACTAAATTTCGATCCATGCAATTTCTTCATATCGGAGCCACTAAAAGACATTTTTTTCTTTTAAATTACAGCTAGTCATTTAATTATCACAGAACTAAGCCGTATAAACGAGGGTTACTGTGACAGGCTGTCATGCTCATTAACTATCCAACTTTGGCATAAGGAACAACGGCCAATAAAAGTTCAAAGAATCTTCAAACTACTTATAAAAGGATAGAAATCTTTTCCATCGTTTTTTGCAGTGTGTTTAAATTTTCAAGATATTGTAATATTCTGTTAAAATTATCACTAGCCATAATGAGTTTTCCCCTAATTTCATTGGGTTTGGTCTCTCAATTCTTGGGAACTGTAACAGATTGTCTATAAAAAATGTGTTACCATGCGTTTTATATCTTGCCTTGGGCATATCATTGCTAAGGATGGCGGATGCTTTAAGGATGGATATAAAACATTGGTGTGCTTAAGGAGGGATTTAAAACATTATTATGCTTAAGATTGGATCTAAAACATTATTATGCTTAAGATTGGATCTAAAACATTATTATGTTTCAGGTTGGATCTAAAACATTATTGTGCTTAACTTTGGATCTAAATCATTATTGTATAATACTCAACTCTATGATTAATAGCTTCTGAAACTAAAGTGTTTGCTAAGGTTATCGATAAATACTATCGATGGGTAAAACAAAAAGCAATTAATTAAGTACAAATAAATAAGATGCACATTAAGAGCTAGCAACGCAACCGTTTTATTACAGCATGCTACAATCGAAATACTTGATTAAAAACATACGAGTTGAGTTGTCGCTTGTCTGATACAAAGTTGAGTTGTTACTACAATAGTGTTTCCTATCAATAATATTTGATATGGATAAAAGAAAGCATACTAAAAATAATTGCTTATAGCATATGTTAATCTCTGTAAGAACATTTTTTTAGTTTTTACAAATTATTATAAATTATTAATATTTTTTTTTGCCTTTTCTGTGAAAGAATCATCATTAGTGGGAAAATTCACCCCAATCCGCTTGTTTTGGGATCTAGTATAAGTCAAATAAGCCATCTGAAGTAAAATCTCCTCTGTATGATATAGCGAAAGATTAAGACATTAAAATGGTGGAACATATGTGACTTTACTCGTCACATCTTTGATCAAAGTCTTTTTAAAAGAACAATGCTCTTATAGGTTCTAGAAAAATTAATCCAATAAATGAATATTAAGAGTGATAATCAAAAAAAAAAAAAAAGAACTTGTTTTTACTTCTAAATAATAGTCTTCATTGAGTTTCACAATTTGGATAATTGTTTAATTACTGTTGAATTAAAACCTTTACAGTTGTTATGCTTTAAAATTGCAGTTTATATTGCTTTTTGTTTGGTTTGTTTATACTGTTCGTTTCAGTATTTAGAGACTAACATTTTTCGACGATTCTATCTCATTAAGTTGTGAGACACGGAAGGATGCGCACAATTCAGGAATTCGTCATTCTTTACCCTTGATTTCCGTCCTATTAGATACTTTTTTTCCCACGTGTGTCGTTTCTGACCGCATTATTTTATTTTAAATTAAAATTGCATATTGATTGTTTATATGACTGATTTAAGTGCTAGTTCCAATTCTGCCAATTATTTCATGTGATATATTTAAAATGATATTATTTTTAAGTAAGAAAGTCATTATTAACTAAATTTTTAAACATACCATTTAAAAATGATATTTATAATATTCTTAAGAAGTTCCATATTTATAGCAACTCCTTAAATTAAAAAGAAAAGGATCAGACTTCAGAGATACAAAGACTTTTCAGTACCTGAATGAGGAGGAAATTTATAATTATGGCCTAATTGAAAAAGAAGAATGCCTCAACCATATCTCTAAGAAATTGGTACTGCTTTACGAAAAAAAGTCAAAGAATGGAAAATAAAAAAAAGTCACTTCGGGTGGCAAAAAGTCTGGTAGTTTGAAGGATGCAACTATAGTAAAGCTGCAAAATTGTTATAGAAAAGCAATAAAAGACAATGCATCTGATATTAAAAAAATGAAAACATCAATTTTTGCCTCACTATACTATTGCATGTCTACGGATTCAAAACCACAGCACAGCAAATGTCCTGTGGGAGTAGAATCATGGTGTTTCTATCAGAGAGCTATTGCCCAAGGTGTGATTCCAAAATCACACAAAAGCAAGAAAACAACTTTATCAAAACTAGTCGTAGAAAAAATGCTCCCAGTATATCAAAGATTAGCTTCTGATGAGATGTTATCAAAGTACATTTCTGCTAAAACGCAGAATGCATGTGAGAGTCTCCATAGCTGTATATGGAGAAAGTGTCCAAAAGAAGTATTCGTTTCAAAGAAAAGATTAGAGTTGGGTGTTAGTAAAGCTGTGAGAAAGTATAATCTGGAATATTTTAAAAATCTTTGCTTGATTGAAGAAAATATATCAAAAGTTGATTCTCGCTTTATCATAGCTCAGGAAAAAGACCAGAAAAGAGCAGCACAAAATAAAAGACAATCCTTGTCATCATATATTAAAAAAATGAAAAAAAAAAAAAATCGAAAAACAAGCAAATGTAAGGTTATAAGAAAAACATGAGGGTGTAACTTATGCAGCAGGTGCATTTTGATCTGCTTCATATTTTGCATTGTATTTGTTTATGGCTGTATATATAATTTAAAAATGTTAGATAAATAAAAGTAAATGTTCATGAAATTATATTTAAAATTTTTTTTCTATTTTTATTTGAGAGGGTTTTTTTAAATGAAAAAAGGAGTTAGTTTTGCTTCACCAGTAGTATTTCCTGTATATGCTTTGTGCATTCTTACATAAATATAATGTATGTATATTTGTATATATTTCATAGAATAAATAATTCTTTTAAATAAACTTGTATGTTTAAAAAATTTAAGTTGCTTTAATTTTGTTTCTGTTTTGCAAGGATCATTTAAATGTATTTTTAGCTTTTTTCAAAATGAAATTTTATGATGTTTTTCAAATTTTTAAATACTCCATGCGCATCATATTTTTAGTTACAACTCTGAAACTTTTCTGTTATGCTGTATAAACATAAAATAATACAATTTTGCATTTATAGATGAATTATGAATCTTAAAATTTTTTATTGAAGGCCTCGAGTAATATTACTGTATTAATTTTTTAAAACTTTTCAAAAAATGACAATTTAGGTTTTGAAGTGAAAACAATATTTTCAATAAATGTAAGTATGCAAAATATTTTGTAGAATTAAAAAATGTATCTGAAAAAAAAATGAAATAATTAATTTATGTTCTATTTTAATACGCATGAAACAATTTGAAATTTTAGAATATTAGAATTTTTTTTTCCATTTTTTTACTAAAAAAATCAAAAAGTTATCAATGAATTTTGATGAAATTCTTTTGCCGCATTGGATTGGTGTAATGCAATTTCCATGTAAATTTCAAAACAACATCTCAAAAATTGAGAAATTTTGGTTTTAATGTCCATTGTACCCGTAAATAGAGTAAACTCTTAATTATCACAAAATATTGTCAAAAATTCACTAACATATAAAAAAAGAAATATTTTAATAGTAAAAAAAATCATTATTATTTTCTAAAAAAGTAAGTAACCAAATTTTAATTTAATCTACCATTTATTCATCATAATTTGCTGTTTATGCTTCTTGCAGTAAATAAAAATGCTCTAAAATATTTTATTGTGAATTAGTATCTTTTTCCGACAGTATTGCGAATTATCTGCACCTCATAAGCCCGCGAGTAATCTGAGTTTATTTTATTGTTAAATGTAAACATCTCCTCCTTTCATTTTCCCTCTCACCATTATTTTGACGAATTAACCCATCCGGACGATTGCGCTAAAGAGCGGAAGGTTTTTAGAATCCGTTGGTAAACAATAGAATAATATAGCATCATATAAACAATAGCAATTTGTCAGTGAATAAAATATTTTCAAAGTGATAATAATTTTTATTTTATATCGTGTAAAACAAGTTATGGAAACATTAAGTATGAACATAAACTAAATGCAAAAAGTTTTATACATATAAAAGGCATAAAATTACATTGGGTGCTACTCTAATTGTGGCACAACTATCTAACAATTAGAGAAGACTATACACTTCCTACAGGAAAAGGGCTTTTACTCACTTACATAATTATATTTCATGCTTAATAAATCTTCTATTTAAAATATAATTTTAAGTTTTTATGGAGACTCCTTGTCTTACCAATCAGATTCATGTAGCGGTTACATAACTCTACTGCCATCTCTTTTGATGCAACAGATGGAGTCACCTTATTGACATCAAGGTATATTTCCCATGATCCTTCTGGTGGCTCATTATTAGATTGTATTCTAAGTGAGTGCCGTGTATTTTCGTGTTCGTGTTTGTCTTGTCATGTGAAATGTGGAATGTAGAAAATAATTAAATAACTATTCCTGAAACTCGACTAATTTTTCATCTACTTCATAATGAAGTTATAGTTTCTTCCCTCTTCATTCATTAAAATATCTCTGACATACTAATGTCTTAAACAAAATCATTTTCTCCTTTTTATGACTAATACTGACTTGAATGTCACAGTTTTAGAACATTTTAATGGCCGTCTTGTGGAATTTTCAAAAATAAATGGAGATTATTTGTTCGAGATGTTGAGAATTAGCTAAAAGTAATGAAATTAGAAACGTCATTATTCAGTCAGTTTAAATTGCAGAAGCATAGAACTTTTTAAGTTTAAAATAATAGAATATAAAGAATATTTTACTAGATATTATTGACAGAACCAGGACAATGCATTAAAATTTAGATTTTTTTAAAAAAATTTCAGCATTATATTTATTGACTGAAATATAATTCTTTCTATGATTTAAAGAATTTATCCGATTGAAAGTGCATAATATCTCAAATGATTTAGAAACTGATTACCAAGCCAAGATTGCTAATAGAATATGACACATATATTAAAATTTTAAATTCTAAATGATGATAAGTAGAAAAGGCGATACAATTATACAGGGTATTTTAAAAGTTTGTACTGTACATCATATAATTTTCTTTAGAATTTGCTTATAGATATATTGAAATATAGTGAAATAAACCCGACATGTATAAAATAAATCGAAAACCGAAATAGTACTTTCGATCTGTAACTAGAAGTATAATTTCTAACATTCACTCTCTCGGGATGTTTCCAGATAATATCTAATTTCATTTTTCCTACTGAAAAAATTTGCACTAATAAGAAACGAAACAAAGTAATATTTAAGAATCAGGAGCATATACTCGGCAAGCTGTTTTCATATGTCTGACCAAACTGCATTTGTAACTGTACTTTTTGAAACAATATTTGCAAGTGAAATTCTTCTCTCTGGAATGACTGATCATATGTCCTTTCAAATGATATTTCCTTTTACAGCTAAAGGCACATAAAGTGCAACAAAAAAGACGATCTCCGGAATGAATCACTCTATGTGCAACAAAAGCTGTTATGAGCTTTGATTTATAAGAACATACATCGCACACGAAAGGAGGACCAATGTAATGGCTTTTCACATGTTCATAATATTCTTTGTTATAGGTAGATTGAAAAGTACACATGTTGCACTTGTAGCAAATACTTTTCGAATGCACTTTTTCCATGTGTTTCTGCAAGCAATCACTTCGGTTTGAACTATAAGAACACTGATTGCATTTGTTAGGTTTTGATTTGGTATTGTAAGTAGATGAGCGTTTCGATACGCGGGTTTCTTTACCAGCTGTGGTATTTGAAGTTTTTGATGCTTCAAGCCAAATATCGTCCACGTCAGAGAATTTCTCACATGTTTTTTCCTCTTTGTGTTTCTGGTAACGATCTATTCGGCGTGTCTTGTATTTGCATCTTGAGCACTTGTAAAGACAGTCGCTTGATTTGGATGTTATCAAACTTTCTTGAAGACCATTGCCAACAGTCTTGGTTTTTCCATTGTGAGGTTTTACACTGTTATTAGAAAGCATGTTATGTTCATATATGCTTGAACATGAATGTATTTTGTTAATATGTTCATCTAAATGCTCTTTGGTATTAGTATTATAAATGCATTGAGGACATTTAAAATACTTACGATTTAAAGTAGGTAACATTTTCAACGATTTCCCATTACTATTGGGTTCTTTATTAAAATGCTGATTCACAGTTTCTTCCTTTATTATTGACTCTTCTTTCATAACTGGGGTTTCGGATTTAATACCAGTGGCATTTAAACCCGAAATGATGTCATCGACATCTGATGTTATCAGAAATTCCTCTGTGGGTGTTTGAATTAGATCATCTATCCCACAAATTTTAAATAGTTCTTCAGGAGAACTGTTGAATATGTATTCTGTGCCAGGTGATGGGAGGATCTGGATATCATCGTGGCAAAAGACGCGATCACGACTGTCATATTTGGCTGTTTTCAGTTCTGTCAAAACCGGCTTTACTTCACATTCTTGCTTTGTAGTTGTTAACTGTTGCTGAGGCGTCAAAATTTCACAATCAGGATTGGGTTCAGGCATTAACCAGGTAACAGAATTATTAGAATTGGTTTCAGGTTCCAGCCAAAAATTTTTTCTAACAAAATTATTAGATTCAGATGATAAATAGTTATTGTCTGCTGAGAAATTATTTGAAGTAGGATAAGAAGTATGACTGATGGTGTCCACAGTGGAATTATTGGATTTAAGTTGAGACTCTATACAATCATTATATATAGTACTATCGTCTGTATTCGATAGATATTTTATCCATTCACAAGTTAGTGCTGAATTTGTCAGGCCAGCTTGAGGGTTAAATGGCTCCTTAGCTGTAGGGAAGGTATTTGTATTTAGTTCTGATGACAACAATTTTTTAGATTCGTTAAAAGTGTATGTAGGTGATTTATGTTTTAACAAATCGTTAGATAATGTGGAATTATTTGAGGTAGGTTTAAACTTCAAAGAATCTCTGGAAGAAGATTTTTTAGAGCTAGACTGAGGTTCCAATAATTCAGAAGACGAAGTAATACTATTAGGGAAAGACCCACAATTTAAATTGCTAGATACAGTGTTATAATTGGAATTAGATTGAAATTTTAATTCATTCAATGAAATATTATTTAAAGTAATGAAATTATTAGAGCTAGAATTGAATGTCGTGGAGTTAGTTTTAGGCATGGAAATATTAGATATAGATGGACAATTTGGCAAATTATCTGATGAGGCTGCATTATTAGAGCTGGGTTGATGTTTAAAATTGTTTGATAAAATAGAACTATTAAGACCAGACTGGGATTTTAAAAAATCGACTGAAGTCGAGTTACTTGAAGTGGTGATTTTATTAGGTATAGATTGACATTTCAAATTTTCGAATGAAGTAGAGTTATTTTTACTAACGGAAATGTTGGAGTAAGCATGACGCTTTGACCATTTATTATCTGAAATAACATTATTAGACTCAGGCTGGTGTTTCCAGCTGTTAGGTAAAGTGGAATTATTTTGGTTAAACTGGCTTTTTGAATGACTTGAAGTCGAGTTACTTAATTTATATTGTGGTTTTGCCCAGTCATTAAATGCACTGGAAGTTTTGAAGGAACTATTTTGACTGTAAATATTAAAGCTTTCATCTGGGATTTCCTCTTTGATTGAGCCTTGATCTGGTTGTGCTATTTTAACAGCATTTTGTTCATCCAGAAACGATGGTACATCAAAATAAGATGCTTCCTTGTTGGAAAATTGACTATCCCAGCCGGATTTCCAGTCAAGACAAAACATGACTTCTGTATTCTGAAATAAAAGCAAAGAATTCATTTATATAAAACTTCAGATATATTGGGAAATTGTAATGCTTATTTCAGAAATGGTCGAGCATTCGTTTTTTTAAATAACATCAATCAGTTCCATGAATAAATATTTTTATAAATAACATAAAAAGTATAGTTGAGGCAGCCTGCTTTGGGCGTCAGTTTTGGCTATTTAGGCCAATTTTCGAATTCGATAGGAATTATAAAATATCAAAATAAAATTCTAATAAAAATGGTAACCTAAATGTTTTTTTGTTGACATTTTTAATTTTGCTTTAGAGTTGGGCTCCAAATTTTGTGAATAATAAAGTATTATAATAAAATTCGGATTCAAGTTATTTTTAAATATATAATTGATCAAATACCTTTCTATTTCACTGCAATCAATTAATTGTTACAATGTTTATAAACATCAACGGTCTGTTTCAATAATATTATGCACAAATATAAATTCTGCGTTATTAGTTTATTTTGACTCCCTTCATATGCACTATTAATAAAATTAAAAATTAAAAATAAATCATTAACATGATTTTAAGTTAATAATGATTTGATTGTAAAATTAAACTGATTTGTTGATTAAAAGATGGACATCACAATGTGAACTGCCTAAAGTTGCAAAATGCATAAATCCTCCATTATATAAGAGATAATAAATTTCTCCGGTTTTAGCATTAGAAATATTATGAAGCAGATATATAAATGTGTATTTGTCACATTTTAAAATGAAAGCAATGAAGGGGCGAAAAAATAATCTAATTTCTAGGTCACATTTACCTTTGCTTTTTTATAGTTGACTAAATATAGTTTTTATAGCTGACCAGCGCATTTTTGCTACGCTTATGGATAAAGTTTCTGAATGAAATTTTGAAAAATTCTTCTCATTGAGAATTTCTCTTAAGAACATTTTGAAAGTAATATAACATATAGTTTATATCTGCATGAATTTATTTCTCATATTTCCTACACCCTAATCTGTAATGATGATCTTTCCAATCCTGTGCGACTCTATGATTCCACTTATTCTTTACATCAGTCAGGAATTTTAATATTTTCTGCTGAAACAATGAGTACATCCGCTTTCACTGTGTTAAGATCACGTGATATTTATTTTTATTCTCGTATAATTAATTGGATAATACATTTATTATTTGTTTAATTTCACGTATTTGATATTTACTTTATTCAAGTGATATTTATTTATATTTTTTATCGTCTGTTATATCAATTTGATTGTTTGTTCTTATAAAAAATTGGCAACATGTAAAAATATCGTTTGATGCACAAAAAATGTTTAGAATAATTAATTTTATTTTGTTTTGTAGTTCTAAAGATTTTGAAAAATATGTTGCTTGGAGAGCTCGTAGCTCAAGTAAGAAATAAACAACGTATATTTCTTTTTTAATCCAGTGTTTTTATTTGCGCAGCATTTGAAAAGTTAATATCCTGTTTTTTATATTCTAGTAATTTCTATTTGTTACACACTGCGTTTTTTAAATATAGAAGAAAAATTGTATAGATATTGAGTATTTGGATAAAACAGATTTTAAATTAGCTACATACTGTATCCTGTTTTGAAATCATTCTAATGAAAGAATAACTGGAATTCATCCTAGAATCCATTTTTAAAATAATCTTTTGTTTTCCAGATTTGAAAATGAGAAATTAATCAGAAATAATGTATTTGTAGAATTTTATACTTTGAAATAGAACTATTTTTTGTTTACACTTTTTCCAAAATCATTTAAAAGTTTTTCTTGTATACAAATAAGGAAACCTTTAGAAGTTCTATAAATTATTTGAATTAAATTTTTCCGATAAATGTTATTAATGCAAACTGAAATAATGTCAAACGGAATCTATGAAATAGAAATGTCAAATAAAAAGTATACACCACAAGTTTGACATATAATTACTTTTCATTTAAAATTTAATATGTTCTGTTATTAAAAGTAAAAAAAAACACCTATGAATAAAGTTTTAATAATAAAAAGAATCATTTATTTACATCCTTTTCTTTATTTTATTTTTAAAATGAGTTAATATGAGATCGAAAATTTTTTGCCAGGTAAGTTTACAGAATTCTAATAGATGGCGCCCCACACAAAAGTAATGAATCCGAAACGAAGAAAGAATGAATCTCAAATAAAATAAATAAATAAATGAACTAAATAGTAAAAAAATGAATGAAAACTAAA
>JAPMOR010076254.1:324811-381042 GCA_026543865.1 Argiope aurantia | reverse complement strand
ATATATATATATATATATATATATATATATATATATATATATAATATTAATATCACTGTTTGAAAGAGAAACGAAAATTTGTTTTTACTAATATTGTTGAATTTATAATCGAATAAAAATATTGTAGATTAAGCTTTTTAACTCCTATGCATCAATATTTTTTGTTTTATATTTGGAATTTTGTTTTTCATTGATTATTGGAATTCATGAATAACTTCTAGGTAGACGAATGGAACTGAGCATTATGATAGATGTATTTAGTTATTAATTTTTTCAAATACAGGGAAATATTTTAACGACAACTTACGTATATGGAAAACAAATTCAAACAGAAATTCATTTTTATGAAAAATTCAACTGTTGAAGGATTAAAGTAAATATATAAATTTGGATAAACACACATATATATGCATAACACATATGTGTAAAGCTGCTTAGTTTAATTTAGTTATTTTTTTATATAACTAAATATATTTTCCATTTTCGAAGTTTTGCGAGTGGGATAGTTGTTTTGAACTAGGTCGTTAACCCGAAATGTGAATTCTCTCCCGAAACTTCCCCAGGAAATCATCATATTAAAAAAACATATAAATCACACTAGGTTAATTATACGTGGTGAATCTTAACTAAAATAGGATCGCAGAGCAGCTCAAACAATTTTTAACTAAACAACGTTATATCTCTAAAATATTTTCATATTGTTAAAACAAAAAAAAAACTCTTAAAGACCTTAAATATTAAATTTACATGATTTCTAAGAAATATTATTTTTTTAAACATCGTTATTGTTTGAAACAGTTCTGAGTTAACAAACTCATTTAGTTACAAAAATACTCTTATTAAAATTTCTAAGATCCTAATGATAATACAAAAAAAAAAAAAAAAAAAAAAAAAAAAAAAAAAAAAAAAAAAAAAAACGTAAGAATGTTTACAAATTTACTGATATTACAAAAAAAGTAAGAATGTTTGAAAATTCTACTGATATTACAAAAATAGTAAGAAAGTTTTAAAATTCTACTATTATTACAAAAATAATCAGAAGGTTTAAAAATTCTACTATTATTACAAAAATAGTAAGAAGGTTTAAAAATTCTACTGATATTATAAAAATAGCAATATTTTGATTATGTTTATTGTTTTATATTTATTTAAAGTCAGTTAGTAAGAGAAAAAATGATTATATAAGTACAAATAAATCCTATATTTTATATGACGATTTCTATTGTAAACAAATGCAGTTTACAAAAAATTAGTCATTTCTTAAGAGGTGTTTTAGAATTGAATTTTTATAAAATTGCATACAAGCTAAGAAATGTTACTTTAGTTTTTTTTGATAGTCTTGTAAATCACAACTATGCACGTTCCACAAATTACATGTATCTCAATTTGATTTGAACTTAAATATATCTTCTTATTTAAGAATTTATTTAGTAGTGGAACAGTTTTAAAATTATATTTGCAATTATCTTATGTCGAGTAAATAAACCATATTTATAATGGAAATAATTTTATTTTTAAAATTTCTGAGGAAATATACGTATTTTTAAATATTATATAAAAAATAAAATAATCCTTCATCTTATAGAAATGCGATTTTTAATAATCATTTTTCCATTATTCTTGAGAAAATCAATCATTATTCTTTCCAATATATTTTCAAGTTGAATTATGTACGCACACACACACACACACACACACGCACGCACATAGAGAGAATCAATCAATTAATTTTATCTTCTAATAGTGATGTGAAAGGAAAGGAGATAATGATGATTCTGTAGAAAAGTGTGGGGTCCGGGACTGATATATTAGCTTTGATTTCCTCATAATTATTTGAAAATGATGTATGGAAGAGAAATGGATTCATAATGTCCATATGGTACAATTCAGCTTAGTGGACTGAGGTTCCAGATTTAGTTCCCTGGAAAATGTCTCATGCATGCTTTTCGAGTGCATATAAAAACTGAAATCTGGATAAAAGGCTTTCTCGTTGGTGAGATGTGAAAGTTTGGTTCAAAATTGCATGGTGAATTTTAAAATAAATCTTATAGAATTTCTGTATTGAAACATACATTTAGTTAGTAAGGATTGAGAATATATTTTCACATTTAAAAGCGTTATTTTTATCGTCTTCGGGTTATCTGATCTTAACGGGCGGCACTTTTTTATATAATAAACTTATCTAAATACTGTTATCTACAGACACTTCTAAAAGCGTCTTATTTTTATCATATTGTAAATTTCTTAATCAGTAAAAGTTTATTGTGTTACGGCCATATAAGACCATTTGATTCGCTTGGTTTTGACTCTTCACGAGGTATGTGTTGTTTTTATATTTTGGCTGTTTGAAAAATTTTGATATCGGGTCCCAAATGCTGCTTATTAGCCATAGACATAAATTATTAAGTAAACTATTGTTTAGAGAAACAAATGATTTGCTAATAATAATACAATAAAAATTTCCTTACCCTGTTTTGTCTTTGTGTTAACAGATTTCAGTGATGTTTAATGATTTTGTATCGCATTATTTTGTTAAATGTATCATTATACTTTAACTTACAATCTTTATCTTACTCTTGCCTCATTTTTGAAGATGCATTCTATTTTTTCCCTGTATGTGCTGATCAAAATTTGCCTGCTTCATATTAAATTTCATTTTATTTTATGAATTTTTAATTTTTTTGTTTAATTTTTAACAATTAATTTCATTGTTTTAATGAAATTACATTGTGCAACGGTAGATTATATTGTTGTCCTGAAATTCAAATCATTTTCATCATATCATTAGGCATTTCATTGCGTGATTTTCTTCCATTGTGATAAACAAAGGAAGAATGATTCTGTTAAATATCTGTGTGTATCTCTGTCCCTGTCTATCAATAATAAAGGTGAAAGACTGTGTTTGAGTATCTGCGTGCTTGTGTTCAATTGCATCTATTCTACAGGTCGGATGGTTTGACCTTAAAGTACCAAATTTAGGACAACCACAAATTGAAGGTTGGGAATATGTATCTTGGAGCAATTGTTTTGAAATTTTAATTAGGATAATAAGAAATTAAGCTAGATTTTAATGCTTTTCTATGATAACTTCCCAAAAAAGTTCTGCAAAAAATACCCCCAATTTTTTTATTTTGTTTTAAAGCTTTAGTAACTAATTTTTCAAGAATTACAATTTAATTGTGCTTCGAATTTTTCTGACTTTTGGTAATATTTTAAGCGTTTTGCCTAATTCTTCAATAACATAACTTGTCGTGGAAGTTAAATTCAAGCCATTTTCATTGTTGCATAAAATATTTAATCACGTGTTTTTCCCCATAATTAAAAGAAACCATCGTGAATGGATGACGTAACTTTCTAGCTGACGAATAAAAATCTGATTCTCCTCCTTTCACTTAATTTTATGAACCTGAGGTAGTGCCGAGAATACCTTACATGATATTGACGAACAGTAATTACGAAATGTACATCTTTGGTTTGATTCTAGCATTTTTACTGAATCTGTCGTACGAATATGCATTTTAAATGTCTTTTTTTTCTGACCGAGTGAAACCAAAATTTAAGATAAAACAATAGTTGTATTTACAAGATCATATATAGAATTTCATTTATTTAAGTCATATGTGCGCGAAAGTAGTGGCCAACCATTTGATAGATTTGGTCCGAAATTTGATAAGAATTTACATTTCAGATGTTAAATCTGTATACAGTTTTTGTTTATCTATATAGTAGAGCTATATAGATAAGATCTATATAGCTATATATATCTATATACTATATACTTTATTATACTATATTCTCTACTATAGATATAAGTAATATTTTTTTGGTTGAAGCAAATGCAGGTTCGAAGACATAGAAAGTGCTTTGTATTTTTAATTTCATTTTATTCTCTCTCGAGAAGCAGGCGATTATTTACAAGAAGTCACAGCGCGGCACAAAAGCAGAAGTAAAGAAGAAGGGGTGAAACAAATGATCACTAGTCTTATATAACATGTGATTTCCGGGCCACGTGCCAATTCAATACACTTGGTGACCTTTGAGAAGGGCAACGGAAGTATCACTTTCACTCGATACGTAAATTGATGGCTCAGTACTTTTTACACAGCTTTAGTTGGATTGTATCAGGAAATAAGAGAATGAAATTACTATGGGCTAAATTAAGATAAAGCTATGGAAATTAATTTGTATTAAATTAAGAGTTTAAAATATCATTACATATATATAGCTATATATCTATATACTGTATACTATATAACTATATATTTATATGGTATATCCTAGTATACTATATATATCTATATACTATAGCTTTATTTATCTAGTCCTCTTCCAAAATTTTCGTAGTTTTATTTATACAGCTCCAATTTACTCGTACTCAAACAGTTATCCAGGCAGTCTTAGTCTGGATGAAATTTGTTCAAATGTAGTTGAAAATCTATGATTTTAGTCTTAAGTTCATATACCAGCTTTCATTGTTCTCGCTCAAACAATTTTTGAGTTATCCTACTCACAGATAGACAAACATAATGGATGAATTTTTTTTTTCGAACTAAGGGAGATCTGAAACGTAGAAATTCTTCAAAAGTTGAGTTGGGTTATTTAACAAGCGCAGTGCCTTCGTTATATTTTATAAACAAAAATAAAATAAAATAAAAATAAAGTTTTAAGAGAAGTATAAAAAGTGGAGATTTCTCAAAAGTTTGAATTTTTCGACAGTTACAGTTATTTTGTCTTCGTATTCTTTATATATATATATAAAGAGCAAAATTCGATAAGGTTGACATTTCTGCACAAAATTGTTGCTTTCTTTTTGTTTGTTTCTAATAAAACAATGATAAATAATCAATTGTAAGTAACAACACAGTTCTGTTCCGTATATTCGAAAATAAGCGTAGGAGTTCTATAAAGCAAATCCTCGTCTACGCTTTTATATTTGTAGAAAAGCAATAACAGTTCACTGTGGATTTGTAAAACATCATTTTTTATCTTCGCTATTCTTGTCCTCATTTGCAATATCGGCTTTCTTTCTTATTCACAATGAATATTGAAAAATATAGACGGTTTTCGTTTAAGCAGCTCGAAATGCTTTCGGAGTATGAAGAAAAAGGAGAAAGTAAATAGACCACTTTATTGTCGGTAAGTCATCTTTGCTGATCAGTTGGTTAACAGAGATTAACGATTGCTGAAAACTTCAATAAAATATTTTGTACAACAATGGCTTTATTATTTCCTCAGCGCTTTTAAATTTCAAATTTTAATATTTATTTTATTTTCAATGTCTTATACAGATCTCTGCATTGTTTAAATTATTTTCCTAATTTTCTTCCTGTAAATTTATATATTTAATTATATCGCAGGAAAGAGAAACACAGTTTAAAATTAGAGGAATTAACAAATTTTTTTTTTCATCTTTGGTTCATTTTGAAGTTAAACCTAAATCGCAAGAAAAGCAAAACTAGAAGAAAAATACCTTATAATATACCCCATAAAATACTGAAAGCTTATACTAAAGTCTATTCAACGTAGAAAAATAAACCGTATCTTCGTATTTTAATCATCACTCCTACCGAGGGTACTCAGATATGAGGATAAGAACCTTCCAGCATGTTGAATGATTCTTACCATTGTAGGGTATAGAAATGGTGTGGGATCGACTACCCCCTACCGATGTCGAGACGTGCTTCCCACTGGAAGAGTAATACCATAGATGGTGAGGGCTCTTAGGACTCAATACTGTCGCGAGGTACTGTCATTCAGATTTTATCCCGGTGCCTCAGGGCGGTTCGAAATAGTCAATGTGTGATATCTTGATCATCGACAATTGAAAAAAGAATCAGAACCAAATATTATAACAGGATGAAAGTGAGTTATTTGTGCTTTAGCACAGCAATGATATATATTGTTCTAGATGCGTTTAAAATATTTAAAAAATATACTAAACTTGGGATTATTAAAAAAATTATTTTTAATTTTAAGGTGATATAAAGATTATTTTGAGTTCTAATTATTTTTGAAGTTACTGCCTTTTTGTTTAATTTTTAATCAATTAAAACACATACACACACCGGAATTGTCCTACTAATAATTGAAGCGGCGTTCCGGCTAATCCAAGAAGTCTTTTTTTTTTAACTTGGTGATTAGGAGTTAAATGTGAAGAAATTTAAAGCCAATTTGATCGCTTGAGGGTAAAAACCAAGCGAGTGTTATAAAATAAAGAGAGAGAGAGAGAGAGAGAGAGAGAGAAAAACCTAACCTTTTCTGTAAATTCTTTTTTCCTATTTTCTTACTTGTACATGAGATTTTAGTTGGTTCGATTTTGGGTCCTAACTTATAGGCATTTAGAGTCAGTTTTTAGAAATGGAACATAAATTATAGTTGGTAATTATACACATAAACTAGCTCACTTATAAATCTATAAAAATAAAAATATCTTAAAAGACAATTTGTTGAAAAATTGTAAATAAACTGTGACAATTCCAAGGAATGCGATTAAGACTCATAATAACATATATAAAACGATAAATAGAAATAATAAACACTCATTAGAATCTATAATTCTAAAGAATGTTGTGAAATTTCTTCTTGTTTTCAAGTATAAGATATTTTAAATGTCCATTGCATGTTGACAAGATTAACCAATAATAAGATTAGCTTTGCGGTTATCTTTTGATTGTTTATTTGCGTTTATCTTTTTAATAACTTAATTCTGTCTTTCTAGTTTGAAGACAAGATTACAAATTTTGATGAATTACTCTAAAAGTAATTAACAATATTACTTGAAGATGACAGAGTTAGGATAAACCAATCTTTACTGTCTAGCTGAATAATGACTTTTAGAAGAGATTAGTAAATAAAAGATAGTTAAATTTCGGCAAAAGTCTCTCCTGATTATGAAAATGATAGTAAATAGTTGATGCAAAGCAGAATATTGCTTAGGTTTTATTATTTTATTACGAAAGATATAATTATGAATATGTTAAAAGTTTTTATTTTTTACGAATTCATAAATTATTACTTTTGTGTCAGTTAGTCCCAAAACTAAATTAATATTTTTTAACTGATTTCTATTTGTTTCTGTTATAAAAGTCAGAAAACATTTGGAAAAAGTTTCTTATGATTTTATTAGAACGATATTAAACAGTTGATGTAAAGCAGAATCTTGTTTAAATTTCATCACTTTATTACAAAGCCAATAATTACGAATGTGTTAAGAGTTTTTATTTTTTACGAATTTATAAATAATTATTTTGGGTCAAAGCTGAATTAATATATTTTGCCTGATTTCCATTTTGTTTCTGTTAAAAAGTTGGAATTAAATTGATTCTATATTTATATTTGACACCAATTTTCTACTTCATATTCATGATCATCAAAAAGTTAAATCCTCTAATTTTGAAGAAAAATTAAAAGCTTCACAGTAATTCCAAGTTTAAATACTTTCTCGAAAGTCGCTGAAAAGCGAAATCAGATAATTAAAATAAAATTTTATTTATTAAAAAATTGGTTATTTTGATTTGATCAAAAAATTATCTTAGCCTTGAACTAAGAAACTAGTCAATTATAATTCAATGTAACGTAAGTAATTCGAAAGCTGGTAATTTAGATGTTTTTTCTGATTTCTTCTATTTACGTTAGAGTTAAAATACCTTCAATAATTCGAATTTAAAGTCAAAACTAAGAATTGTGAACTGTACATATGAATTGGTTTTATTAATTCAATACAATTGTATTTGCTGCCTTCCATGTCTGCTAGATTTTATGTAGTGTCTGTCAATTAGATTACAAAATTAGAATACAAAGTCCATAACTCTTCAAGATCAATGCTTTCAAAGCTACTTATTTAAAACAATTTTAAATTATTAATTTTTTTAAAAATTATAATTTTTATCACTTTATACATTGAATTTATTATGTATAATGTTTTTGAAATAGTAAAAATAAATCTTTAGCGTTATTTTTAGCTTACTCAATTCGAACAGTGAATAATTTGGGTTTTTATTGAATTCTATCAACTACGAATTAGTCATGCCCTCTGCACTAAAAAATTGTATAATTAAATATTAAAAATGAAAAATAAGTTTTCCATGATCAATCAATGATATATTCGACCTGTATTTCGCGGTAAAATGATAAATTTTTGTTGTATGCTTATTTCATTCAAATGATATGTTTTCTGCGACGTCTCGACAGTGTTCGAAAGCGGATATTGCTTCTATTCCTTTATTGTCAAAAATAAAAGAGTATTCCTGGAAATAATATCTACTGGTTATTGATCTTTCCACATTGTATGGATTTCATATGTAAGATAGCAAATGAAAAATCTGTTTATGGCAGTATTGCTTTTCGGAATTTTTTATGACTTGTAGCAGGATCTAAAAAAGAAATTAAAAATATTTTATTTATGATACATTACATTTTGATGATAAATAAAAACTGACAGAATGGTATGAATATTGTTATTGTCGAGTGAATTTGTACATTCCGAATTGAGCGATTTAGTACATTATTTCACCCTGAAGAAATCAATGCCGAAAATTCAGATTAATTATTTCTTTTTCTTTTTTCTTGCTGTTTTAATTCAATTTTGAAATTTGAATTTCAAATTTTACATGTCGTTTTAATCTAGAAATCACATTTAATCAATGCAAATTTTTTTGTTGATATTTTTATATATTTATATGTATTTTGATTTTTCCATCTGCGGGCGGATTTTGTTCTTGATCCATTAAGTATAATATCTCATTTAATAGTCCTATGACTTTTTTCTCCATCCACATAGCGGCAGTCTATTAGAGGAAAAGATACTATAAAATGCCAGTTTAGAAACTGTTTTGTTGCTATATTATTCAGAACTCGTATCTTGGAAAAGTAATTCTACTTTTTAAAATTTTATTCATATAATTCAAGTATTTCTTCTTCCATTTTTTCTTTACTTTTTCGTATACATATTATAGAGAAAGTTTAGTAATCGTCAAAAAATTCGAACTCCATATTTTGAAGAATCACCACGTTTTAGACCTCCCTGAGTTCGACAAGCATATTTTTAGAAAATGTCTGCCTGTCTGTCCGTGACAAAGAAAAACTCAAAAAACGCTTTGAGCAAGAAGGTTGAAATTCAGTATAAGGTATTTACGACAAATTTACAGATTTCTGTCAGATTTTCAGTAAAATATGTTCAGAAGAAATCCATCTACTCGGATGTTCAAATATAGTAACACGATAATTAAAAAAAACGAAGAGAATTATATATAAAAATTCGGTACACAATATCTATACTGTAGAAACTTGTAAATTTCGAGTTTGGCATAGAGTTTTTAAATCGAATTTTCAGATTTCTATTAAATTCTATGTAAAATACGTTCCGAGAAAGTCCATCTGTCCGGATTTTCGAAAACAATTTAACCTGATAACTACGATACGAAAACAGCTAGATAGATAAGATTCAGTTCACAGATTTAGCATCTATAGTGTAGACATCTGCTAAATTTTGAAACAAATCCATATAATAATTGACTGTTTGTCGATCTGTACTTTCGAAAACATGTTGATGCGATAATTCAAAAACGCAATGACTTAAATACATCTAATTTGGTATGGGATTTTGTGATTACATGCGCAGTTTTGTGTCAAATTTTTATTTCAATTAGTTAAGTACTACGCGTCTAAGACAGACATTTGATTTTCGGATACTATTAACACATGTCAGAGAATAATCACCAAATAACTACCCAAGGATCATATGACAGACTTAGTAAAAAGGCTAAATTCACACCAAATTTTAATACTTCATAACTGTTGTCCGCCAATGCTATGCAAGGAATTTTCTTGCATGATAAGTTGATTAGAGAACGCGCGAGAAAGTTTTGGAGTGAGAAATCCACTGATTTCATATTTCTTTCTTGTATATGAAGTATAGAGAAAGTATTGTAGTTATGAAAAAAAATAAATTAGGACTTGAAGTTTTGGCGAATATTTACGTGTTAGATTTCTCTGAGTTCGAAACACACATTTTTGTTATTATGTCTGCTTGCGAATATGATAAAGCAAAAACTCTTGGAGCTAGATGAATGAAATTTGATATAAGAAGATTAAATATGTAGATTTATATCAAATTTTGAAAGAAATTCATTCAGAAGAGTTCTGTTCGACAATGGGCAAGCTGAAACAAAACTACAAAACATAAAGAATTAGACAGATAAAATTTGGTACACAGCTTTTGCATATAAAATGATTTCTACCAAGTCTTGAACCAAATCTGTCATTGGGTTGACCGTCTGTCCATTTGTGTTTCCACATGCATGTAAATGCAATACTTCATAAATGCAATGATTAAAAATCAATTAAATTTTGCATATGACCTTGTAATTAGAAATGCATTTCTGTGTCAAATTTTAGTTTTCGTTCGTCTGAAAAAAAGGCGTCCAAAACACATATTTGCACGATAGATACAGTAAAAGAGTCAAATTCACGGCGAATATCTATACTCTGTCACTATTGTTTGGAAAAGCATTCGTAACCTTACTCAAAGTCTTCAACTTTATGTAGAGAGAGAGAAAAAGAATTTTACTGAAGGGAATGCAAAGAAAGTTTGTAGAGATTACTCCCTCTGTTTACGTTATCACAAATATGTTTTAAAAAATTTAAAAATAGAGAGCCGTTTCATTTCGTCTTACATCCATTCTAAACTGATCAGGAAAGATTTATGTTTTACGAAGAGAGGTGATGTGGCAAAGTAGTAATAATATATTGTTATTATTGATGAATTAAAAAAGAAACTAAGATTTTATTTAAAGGAAAAAACCTTTCTCATGAGAAGTAAAATTATGCTTTTATTGTATTCAAACATATACTAGAAAATAATCTTGCGACAGAAACAAATTCACATCCATTCGTCATCCATTAAGGCATTTCATTGAAATCAAAGAAAAAAAATATTCATACAACAGTTTCAAAATCATATTTATATGCAAGCATTTGTTAAAGAAACGACTATAAAAACATTATTTTCAGATATTTAGAATTCAATCACAAACTATATATCTCTGAAAAATAACCAGTTCTAATTAGATTCCCTATGAGAATATTCTACTCATATCGCATTATATATTCAAGAATATTATTTTTTTATTTATTCATCGAAGGTTTAGCGTAATAAAGTCTCTTTAAATTTAATATTTCTTGAAATGACAATCAGAACGATTAAATGACAATTATAATGACAGTTAAAGATAAACTTTTCTGACACTTTTAATGTTTGGAAATATCGTTTGCTTATAACCTAATACGAATCTCTCCATTCGAATCGTTCCAAAAATTTCAAATTATCTCTGAATTGTTCAGTGAATTTCATTAAAATAAGGATTCATTATCAAATTTAAGAATCTTTACTTTTCAAAATAAAATGGAAGATTTTAATTAAAAGCATTTTAATGCAATTACAAGGATATTTGTTTTTTAAAGAATCTTTCTCATTATCGTGATTTCTTCCCCTCTTAAAAACAGAAAAGTAATGAAGATAATAAATTTAATTATATAAATTATTATAAAGAAGAATATTAAATTCCAAAATCTTTGCTTTTGAAAGTGGAAATAGAAGAGTTTCATTGAAATGCATTTTAGTATAATTGTTTGTATATGTATATTTTAAAGACTTTTTTTTTTCAAAAGCAAGGAAAAAAATAAATAAATTTTATAATATAATAAATTTATTATAAACAAATTTTTAAATAAATAATCTAAAGCAACTACAAAAAGAAAAGGGAAATAATAAATTTAATTAAAAAAATTTTGAAACTCATTTTTTATTATATTATACAACAGATTTTTAAAATTATTTTTTACTTCTTCTTTTTGAGTACTTTTTTTTTCAAATTCGCTATCAAGTGCCGCCATATATCAGAATTTAATTAAATTAATAATTCATTGATAATTAAGTTCTGAAAATGTTTAAATGGAACATTACATTATCACCGACAGTAATCTATTTATACTTATAAAAAAGCTCAATGTGTGTGTGTGTGTGTTGGCGCTCTACAGGCCAAACCATTCAACCTACAGCTACCAAATTTGGTACATGTATACCTTTGAGGCCGGAAATGTGTACCTGGGGGCTATTTTTTCGGATTTTTAATTATAATTTTATTTATTTAAAAATTAAGCGAAATTTTGGCGTGTTTCTGCTATAACTTCCGAAAATATTACAGCACAAAAAAGATTTTTACATGAAGTTAAAGATCAAAAATTTATCTTTTAAATGATACCAATTTTTTAACCTTAAAATTAAATTTCTATTTTTAATGAATATTTAAATAAATATTTTAACTATATTTTTCAACAATTTTTTTCGTACAAAATAAAAATAAAATTTAAGCTGCACAAGCACGTTTCGCATTCATGGGAAAAAATTAGCTTTTTTCAAAGTGTTGCCATCACATTAATTAAAACTCCAATTAAAAATAAATTAAATCTTTTTGGAAATAAAATGTGCAAAAATATAATTTTCGGCACGTGTCTGTAGGAAATGAAACAAATATGAAATATTATTTTTTCTAAAAAATAAATTCAAGAAAAATTATTTTATGATCTTTTACACTCTCTATATTATTAATCCAATAAATCAATTTTACTTTAAGGCAAGTTTTGTTTAATATGAACAGGATATCCATTCAAATCAGGGCCACACAGCTAATTTGAAAACTTTTAGACACAGATCTCCTAAAATGGTCTAAATGGAAAATGATTATATTTTATGTAACTTGATTCAATAAATGCTCTAATAAATAACGAATTTTTGATTTTACATAGAGCTTCTGCTGTTGAATTCACGATTAACAAAATGTTCTTGAAACACTAATATTTTAAATAAAAAGAGTTAATTTCCAATCAACTAAATCAATCACGCAAACTGACTGATTTATGAAAATTTGAATATCACTATTCAATAAAAAAAGGATAATTTTAGATTTTCCATCGATCGTTTCAAAGAAAATACGCCAATCAGCGCGCAGGTTTCTCAAGATTAATTGGCCTAAGATTATGAAAATGTTGAGTGTTTCTAAATTTTTAACATTCAAAACTTCATAAATAAGTCTTAGTTGATCGTGGAAAGTAGAAACATTCATTCATTTATTTAAAATTTGGTGTGTCCAGAATATTTCTCAGAATATGATACCTTACTGCATTAAATTTAGACTTCATAATTTTTGAAATATATTTATAGGCCGGAAAAAAATATTATTCTTGATTTCATTTCAATCCTTTTGAAAGCAAAACTAAAAACTGAATTTTATGCTGAATTATTCTTTGAGATATTACATAAATTATGAAAAATATTTTGTAGTTCACATAAGACTTAAATACCGAGCGATTCTGTTTGCAGTACTCATATTCAATAATAATAATAATAAATAAATAACAATAAAGATGATAAATAAAATAAAACGCTTGGTTTTATTAAAAAATATCTTTATATTAATTGCAATTTCATCATTTCCACTTTAAATTAAAGTTGAAATTTTACTGGGAATGACAACAAATTAGAAAAATATATAGAGTAAATTGAACGAAATGATCTAAACAACAGTATAAGTTTGGTATGACTATCAAAATTTGAAGATTAAAAATGTTTTGTTTGAGAATCTAAGAGTCCAGTTACTTAAAATATTTAATTGAAAATTGTAGCGAGCGGTAATACTGGCGAACCGGCTGGTCATCAAAGGCGGCTAGTAAAGAATAAACTTTCAATCCTTTAGATGTCATAAAGAGAGTACGTAAATGAAAAACAAAACAAAACAAAAACTGAATGATCTGATATGCAATGATAGGTTTAAAAATAATCTTTTGCTTTGTGATTTCTTGAGTGATTATAAAATAGCGATTTGGAATATTTACATGTCTTACCATTAATTTTTTTTTATTATCTAGCCGTGTTTGGCGATAAGTTTTGTCGCCAAGAATATCTGTTGTCAATTAAATTTCTTCGTTATAATTATTATCTCTTGTGCCTAATTTGATATTCAGGAATATTTCAATACAATATTTTTGAACATCATTAAAATCGTGCCAAGTCAATAATCTAACCTGTTCTGTTCATTATGTATTGTTAGATAATTTTCTCTGTAATCTTGCTGAGGCTAGATAGAAGACATAATTTACGATGCTGCTTTATAAGGTAATTTAGTTTGTTGGAGGATGTACCAGAGTATTGTTTTGTAATTGTTGCTCCAGACTGTAAGAAATTGCATCAGCTTTTTAAGAGTCAAAGTAGGCCGTAAAATTCTTACAAATGATGGGAGTATACAGAATGTTTTATTGATAAATTTCTTGATAAGTCTCCAAATAGAGCCATCATCGAGGATATTTCGCTTATAAGTTTGAACAAGTAAAATTCTCGTTTATTTTTAATTAATTAAAATTCTAATTTAAATTTCATAGTTCGAACCTAGATGCTATGCTCAATGCTCCCATTCCAAAGTATGTTTTCGACAAATTTGATATCTTTTTGCATCTGTTCTTTTGAGATAGACAACATTTTTCTATTATTATCCATAGAGATAAGTAGTTAAGGCGATCAGTATTTACGAAATATCAACCTTTGGCGGATATTTAACCTTTTTATTGAATTTATTTTGAAATCCTTGGAGATTTTTCTTTGGCAATTATCCTTGGCATGCGGTAAATGGTACAAGGAAATCAAATTTATGTTTTCGAATTTTTCTCAACCGATTGAAACAAAAAATTGACACAAGACTACGCTTGTAGTGGCAAAATCCCATACCAAATTCGACATATTTTAAGTTTGATTCAAAATATAATTGGTGTATGTGCTATAGATGTTAAATCTATGTACCTGATTTTACCTATCTAGATCTCTTTTGCAGTTGTCGTGGATATACAGACAAATAGACAGACGGACAGACAGACTTTCTTTCAATGGATTTCGTCCAAAATTTGATAGAAATCTACAAAATATGGTGTAAAGGCCACATACAAAATTCCACTCATCTAGCTTAAAGTGTTTTCGAGTTCTCTTTTGTCATAAACAAACTGACAGATGGACGGAAATTTTACAAAAATGTTTTTTTTCGAATTCAGGAAGACCTAAAATATGGACATTCGAAATTTTTTAACGATTACAATGCTCTTCTATATTTCGTATATGAAAAAGTATTAATATGAATAGCTTGAATAGTTTATGTTACTGAATATAACTAGACTCATTTATTCTATTAGACTAATGCTGTGGCACGGAACTAAATGGAAACTATTAGGACTAACTCTGCTAATCGAAACTTAAAGATGACATGGTTGACATTTTGTTAAACAATATATATTACATATATAAAACTACAACGTGATGGTATTTCAGTTTTCATAGTATGATTCGAATCCACGAATAAATTGGCAAATTCAATAATTGTATCGGAAATCAAACAAAACTAATGTATTAAATAATGTAATGTAAATAACCCAAATACCACTGAATTCCAAAGAAATGTAGTATTTAGGAATTTGATGTAGCGAGTATAATATTATTTTTTTCTAAATTATGAGTATGAAATAATTTTTTTCTAAATTATGAGTATGAAATATTTTTTTTCTAAATTCCGTTTAGATTATTCATAGGTTTTCGTTAAGATGAACCAAAATATATCTATACAATCTATAAAGGAAAAATGTATGTTGGTGTTACACAGGAAAAATAGTTTTGATCTAAACTTATTTGATAGTCTAGATCAAAATTGTCTTTCCTTTCTTATTCCTTCCAAATTTGACAAGAAAAATAATTTGGAAGATGAAAATATACATCTCGGAATTACTATTTTTGAACTTTTAATAAGAATGTCAATCAATTAAAAACTAAATGAGAAAAAATAATTTCATCCCAATTTAAAATTTAAAAAAAATTGCCTTTTCAGGGATAACTACTTAATAGTTTGCCCTTTTGGCAATGTTTTTTTATAAATATTTCTTGTCTAATTTACAACAATACCCCTCAAGGAATTTTCATTGTTTCATCAAATATTTGATTGCATGATTTTCTCCCATTGTTGAAAGCTAAAGTAGGAGGATTCTGTTTAATATCTCTGTAGTTTAAAAGACAAATAAAAAAGTGATTTCAATTATTGCAAGCATGAAATGAAGTCAATTCTTTATTATTTTCTGATTGCATGATTTTCTCCCATTGTTGAAAGCTAAAGTAGGAGGATTCTGTTTAATATCTCTGTAGTTTAAAAGACAAATAAAAAAGTGATTTCAATTATTGCAAACATGAAATGAAATCAATTCTTTATTATTTTCTGTTCAGCATTGATTTTGTTAATGGATTATTTTCAATGTAATTGAGGCGTAATGTAGAATTCAAATATTGGCCTTTTTAAAATTCTCAGCTTCCACATATACCTATTGAAGGAGGAAAAAACATCTTGAAACTTTTCTCTAATCTCATGTACTGAAATAATTCAATATTTTGATCATAATTAAGTTGATTTGGTTGACCGAAATGTTGGCCACTTTTTAGAGAAACACTTACAGAAAAAAACTCGGTATGCAAGTTTAGAAAAGTAAATGAGTAATATAAATTATCAACACCATTTCTTTATGATGAATTTTTTTATTTTCAAAGTCAATCTCGTGAGGGCTTTGTACTTCTTAATATAGTGAGGAAAATTGAATATACAGTTTGGACGTCTATCCCTTTGAAAGGTTGAATCCAAAATCTGAAGCAGAATTATAATTTTTGGAGCAAGAGCATATATTAAAATTCATTTATGTAAGTCATGGCGTTTTTGAGTCATTTCGTTTCATTTCAAGGTATATCAAGGCGTATCAAGGTACCGATTGGTGAAATTAATTCAAAATTTATTACATATTTGCTACTTCGATTCTGTTTTTTCGTTGTCGTTTCTTATACTTCATATACTAGAAAGTAAAAAGAAACTGTAATACAAATTTTTTTTGGGGCATATTATAATAAAATCAATGCCATACGACATTTTTTTAAGAAACAGCTTTATAGCCGTGGCTCCGCCAGTGTTTCCATTTTCTCTTACACGAAATATAAAAGAGACAACATTACAATCGACAAAAAAATTTGAATCTAATATTTTTATGAATTTCCACATCCCTGAGGCCAAAAAATGAATTTTTGAAATTAGGTCTTCTGTGAACACAATACTTAAAAAGAATTTTGAGATAGACAGATGAAATTTGGAATATTGAATTTGCATCAAATGTGTAGTTTTCTATCAAATTTTGAGCGAATTTCAATGAATGGAAGTCTATTTAACCGTGAATTCAAGTACAAGTGAACTCCATAACTGCAAACATAATGAGCTAGATAAACAAAATTTGGCACATAGGTTTAGCATTTGAAGTGAAGATTTTTTTAAATCAAATTTTGAATCCTATCTGTCTAAGGGTTGATGTCTGTCGATCTGTACTTCTATATGCACTTAAACGTAATATCTTATAAGTGCAATGACTAAAATCAAGGGAATTCGGTATGTTATCTTGTAACTGGAACAGTAGTTTCATATCAAATTTTGATATTAATTGATTGGTAAAATGTGTTCAAAATACATACTCATACGATAAGTTCGTTAGGAATGCCACATTCACACGGAAGATATATATTTTGTAACTATCCTCCACAAATGCCATGTAAGGTATTTGCGGTTTTATCCAAAGTCAACAGGAAAGGAAAAGCGATAAAAACATTATTGGAGAATATGCGAGAAAGATTCGGAGAGACCATTAACACTGGTTGTTGTATAATATTTTCGAAAATTATTGCTGGAAAACACTAAATGCGCCTTTAATTTTTAATTAACAGTTATTTAAATTAACTTTTTAACTTGATAACGAACTTCCTTTTGTCACGAAGAATCCTTTTGTTGAGGATCACGCGAGACGTTCATCAGGTTCTGTCAAAAATTGTAGATTTGTACAAAAGAATCATATAAACAAGCATTTATGCATATACATATAGATAGTATTGTATATATCTAAAAATTCGATGCAAAAGTATAGGGATATATTGCAAGCGTTGCATCAAAAGTAGGTTGATATTGTAGTTTTAAAATGAATATGAATGTGATGCATATATAAATTATGACAGACTGAGAGAAAGATGATTAATCCTTTTCTAGAATTTAATTATAGTTCAAAATTGCAAGATTTGTGTCAAAATAGCCGTTGAATTACTTCGAAGCGGAGTGTTAATATAGCTAAATTAAATTCTCCCTTCCAACCTCCTCCAGTGCATGCTAATATGTTCTCACATCTGTGAATCGCACCATCTATCTAATTAGATGATCACATCTTTAGTATTGTAATAAAGGCGGATAATCTAATTAGACAGTAAGCGTGAATCATAAGTGATTCATGCAACTGAAATTGAGTTAAATGTGGTAATATGTAAGATTTAAATATCAAGTAGGTAAAAAATATTTTTAAAAAAATCGGAAAATTTTTTTAGATTTAAAATTAGTTTGAGTTGAAAGCAGTCTACTCAAATGGTTTTTCCTAAGCACAAGAAAGGAATTGATACGAAAACTGACCGGCAGATGGCATTCATATATAAGAATAAATAAGAACATAGAATAAACGACAAACATCCAAACGTTTTTATCGTATCCGCTACATTCGTTATTGCTGCAATATAATGCAGGTTTTTGTGAATTACAAATATTATAAAATATAATTCACAAGATATAAAATGTCACTACTTTTCTATTGAAGTTATTATGCAGAAGCTTTGGGATATTTCAATGAAGCATCTTACTAGAAATCGAATTCCCATTTCGCTTTTGCAAAAACTGTAACAATTTAGATTCTAAGAAAAGTCTATTTTAAGATTTAATTATATTCATGCAACATTCATATCCTATTCATGAAATTCTTTCATATTTTGACCCTTTGGGTACATTTGACGTATCAGAACGTTCCTTATTTGTTTGAAGTTATGTTTATTTTTTTTTATAATTCTAATAAGCTAAAATCATCTCAATATGATGTAGCAGTATAAATTCTGAATAATAAGAAATAAATGAATTCTTAAGTAAACGCTACTGCCTTCACATGTTCAAAATATTAAATTCAATATTTGAAATACGAAAGTCGTTACAAATAAATGCGTAGTCAAAGGGTTAGCCTTCTTAAGAGGAATTGTAACTTACATATGAAGGCATCAATTATTAGAACAAACATTTGGAAATTTAGAAATAATAAAATCCTGTTCGATTTTATAGAAATTTCACAGATTTCATTCCTAGGCTGTTTCTTTCAGCTGGTAAAATTCCCTGGATATATTTGTGCCTTATTCAATATTATTTTATTACTATTATGTTATTTATGTTTTTGCGTAGTTTATACAATTCTCTTTCACAGAAAATAGAAATAAAATTCGATTTCAAATCAAATCACTTCGAAATTAGAACTTTCTTTTAGATAATGTCTTTCATTCAACAAAATTTTCTAACTATGCTTATGCTTTATTCAACTATTTTTTATATTAAAGTTACTACTAATTTCTTCATAGAGCACAATAGAGAGGAATTGTTGTTGTCTTGTCCAAATAGAGAGGAATTAATTATTTCAAAAAAAATATTATGAAGTTTTGTGAGGTATAACGCATGGAATAATTATAATGGGAAAAGTCAGTAAACAACTGCGGTTACTTTGTTTCGTCTTGGATAGCGAGGCGGAATTCTCTCTTGACAGATGTTATCGCAAGAAAATAAACACTTCTCGATACTGACGTCACAGTTACAACTCTGTTTTGCATAGAAACGTAATTCAAAATTTGCAAAGATAACAGTAGTCTGATAGTTGTTGATGTAGATTCCTGTTTCGCTCCTTTGCTTGCAATATGCAGTAGTGGTAAGTATATCAAAAATCTTTTCATATAATATTTCATCTATAGCTATGTAAATACTGATATAGCAGTATATATTTTGAATACGACTTATTTTGATAATCATGTATTCTATTAAAGCATTGATTATTTTTGTATAAAACCAAATGATTTATTAATTAGTCCTTTTGATAATTAACTATTTACTAATAATTAATTACCTGAACTATTTTGATAGATATATTCATAAGTGAGTATAAATATTCTTTAAAGTATACATTTTTTTTTATGAATATTTATGTTAAATATATTATTTCACTTTTGTAGGTAAAATGCATTTTCAAAATTAACAAATATTACAATTGATAAAAAAAAGGATTGGAGCTTCAATTGCATTCGTTAACAGTTGGGCATTAATTATCGCAAATGCTGAAATTCAAAGTGGAATTTTCTTTATAAACTAACTCTATAAATTAAGAAGTAAAGTGTTATTTGATATACAGGGACATCTGATTTATACGAATGAGATATAATTATGTTATTTCATTTTTTTATATTTCTCTTTTCGTAAAAAGTAACTGGTTGTTACCTTTAGTGAATCACTCAGAAGTAAACACTATAATTATTACACAATTACAATCATTCAAAAAAATATTGGAACATTTGGCATGCACAGCATATGAAGCAATTTACGAAAGTATTAATAACATTAAGATAAAAACTAAATTGATCAAGAAATGCTTTAACATTTTGTATACATTGCATAAGGAAAATTTTCGTAATGTCATACTTCAGACTGAAAACTGATTTCTCTGATTCATACTGGAGCTTCGCGCGCGCGCACACGCACACGCACACGCACACACACAGACACACAGGTAATCGCCATCCGCCTCTTCTAAGCATCTCTTCATTTTATTTTCTGGTTTTATTATTCAGAATTGTTTCAGATTCAATCTTATGATTAAGACTTTCATACATAGTAGTGTCATGATTCAGTTTTAATGCAAACTTTAGCATAATCAGTATAAACGCGTAAAATGTTTTATAAACATTGAAATTTGGAATAATCGTTTAATGGAACAAAATTCATATGAAAAAATTTTGTTCATCCTATCATAATTGCAAGGAAATTAATCGATGCGAACTGCATGTAACTCGTGGATTGGGATTTTTGCAAAATCGGAATCAACTCGGAGACTAAGATGGTTTCGTTCTGCTTGAATAATTGAACCCACAAACAAAAATCAACATTGATTTTTTCCAATATAATTAAATCTCAGATGATTTCTTGATTTAATGACCCGTTTTGTAGGTGCATGGTGATCTGTTTTGTATGCATTTAATAATTTTGATCTATAAACAGATAATGAGCTTGATTGCTATGCCGAAATTCTAATCTCTAAATATATGCATAGAATATCGACTTTGTGAATGGAAGACAATCATGGTTTTGAATTGTATTCTGTGGAAGATCTACTTAGCTCTTGATACAAGATGAATTCTATTAACATCATATGTTCAGAGAACTAGAATGATTGATTTGGTTGATTTTATTTTCTATTTATAAGCCACATAAGGACAATTTTGTACGAATTGGTAATTTTGAACTGTTCGAAGTTACGAAGTTCCTCTTGAAATAATCTTCATATGGCTTCAAATACGAGTTTAATATAATTGATCAAAACTATTACGAAATCAAACTTCCACGATTCTCAAACCCTAGATGGCAAATTTAGTGTGAACCAAGCCTACATAAATACAACTAACCCACTATTCTGCAATTTAGAGGGTTTGGCTTTATTACCACCAGGCCACTGCTTTCCGCAGAGTCTCTAGATGTTAATATAGATTGGCTAAATGCTTAAATCACAACATGCTTGAGACTGCTACTCCGTGCCGTCCAAGAGCCGCGGTGGCCTGGAAGTAAGGTCTCGGCTTTGGAACACGAGGGTTTCAGGTTCGAGACTCGATTCCACAGAAGAACCGCCGTGTAAACGGTTTGGTGCACGTTAAATCCTTCTGGGCCAAATGTCCTCCCGCTGGTGAAGTGTGGAAGTTTTGAGAAGGGGTGCCAGTTCAGGTGTCGTTCTTGTCATATGACCACGGTTGAAAATTGAGAGGTCCGTCTCAAAATAGCCATAGTGTTGCTTTAAAACGGGACATTAATATAACTGAACAAAACAAAACTGACCCGTCCGAAGGCGCGCGGAAAAATCTGAATGGCCAGACCGCTGCAACATCAACACTGACGGACACTGAGTTTGAGTCCTAAGGGCCATCACCGGCCACTCTACAACTCTTCCATTGGGAAGTACATCCCATAATCGACGGGAGGCAGCCGATTCCCACAGTTTTCTGTACCTACCAGGTTGGCGAAAACCAACCACCATACCGGAAGCTTTTCATTCTCAATTGCGAGGTGTCCCCCTGTGGGAGTATTGAGAAGAGTAATGGGTGCACATTTTATTATTTATTTATCCCAGGCAGTATCATTAGCATTATTTAATTGCTTCTTCATATATTCTTTTTACTTTCAATAATATATCTGTTGTAAACTATTTTACATCATATTATGCTATCACAGATATTAGATTGTCGGTGGTATTGCAGATCCTATCTGGACTAAGTATTTTTCAATTCAAATAACTTGCATTAATTATCCGTTCTGAAGCTACTCAAGGTTTATTTAGAGCAATATTACTCTTCGAAGCGAACTTTATTCATAGTTCCGATTTTCGGTTCTAATTACCAAAGCAAATTTATTTATTATTATTTTGACTTACCCGGTAATGGCTAATTCATTTTAGTTTCTAAGAGAATTGAGCTGAACAATCTCTCATTTCGTTTATTATAAACGAATAATAAAACTTTCGTTATTTCATAAATAAAAATAAACTGATTATCTGTGAAGTAATTTTGTGCTTTTTTTATTTATTTTGCAATACTTTAATAATTATAATATAAAAAATCAGCTTTCTGTTCTCGAAACTGTCTCACAAATTCTCCAATAAATGTCTGATCTCCCTTCCCCTTCAAAATTGTGCACCCTGTGTAAGGACAGAAATATCTTGCATGTTATTATTGAATGATAGCCACGAAATATAGATATTTGACGTGAATCTATCATTTTTATTGAATCTATCACAAGAATACATATTTTGGACATATTTTTGCTGATCGATTGATGTCAAAATTTGACACATAACTACGGTTATAATCATAAGTTAACATTCCGAATTTGATTGATTTAAGTCTTGACTTTATGAATTATTGGGTTAAATGTATGCGCAAATACAGATGAATAAATGGTCGTTTGACGGATTTGGTTCAAAACTTGATATCTATATTTCAGATGCTAAATCTGTTTACCAAATTTTATTTATTTAAATCTTTGCATTTTAGAGTTATTGTGTTCAGTTGTAATCGAGCATCCAGACAAAGGAGTTTTTAAATGGATTCCATTCAAAATTTTATTTAAATCTACAAATTCAATCGTAATTCCATGTACCAAATTTCAGGCATCTAGCTTAAAACAGTTTTTAGATATGTCATTCAGAGACAGGCAGACAGACAAATATAATGCCAAAAATTTGTTTTTCGAACTCCGAAAAATCTGAAACCTAGAAATTTGTCAAAAATTTCATGTCCGAATTTTTTTTGTGTCGATTATAAGGCTGATTCTATAATTAGTACACGAGAAAGTAAAAATGAAGCAATCGTTAGAGTCACGGAAGACTTGTTTCAAGTTTATTTCGTAAGCAGCATAAATTATGAAATATTGTACAATTTTCCATTAGTATAAATTATGTACTTCTGGGATTTTTTGGGATTATTTGTATACTTTTTATCCTATAAGATATTAAGTAATTTTTAGAATCAATTAAATCTTTTATTTTATTCTTTTTTATGGTAACGGACAAAGAAAGTTTGTATTTGATACTATTCTTTCGGAATTCTCTAATGTAAATTGATGTTTTGAGTTTGTGCTTTGAAGATACTGAATGATTTGATGAAAATAAGATATGTTTCAATTTTTTAGGGACACCATTAAAAATGAAAATAAAAGCGTAAATAATAAATATTTGACATTTATTTCTGAAACAAGTTAGATAAATAACAAAAATAAATATTGTAAGATAATTTAGATTAAACAAAAAAAAGATTAAACAAATAAATTTCAACTTTGAAATAACTAAACAAAAGAGTAGCACAAAATTTGTGTTTCAAATTTTTAGGGACAGTGGAATTAAAAGCTTCAAAACTTCAAATTAAACTTTTTTACCGTTCATTTAGCACCATTTTTTCTGATGACATCATATATTCTGTTTGGCATGGAATATATTAGGTTCTGAAGAAGTGTTGGATCCAGAGAATACCAAGCATCCATTATTGCTTGTTGAAGTTGTATTTTCGAATGAAATTGGCGCCCTCCTTCCTTGTTCTTGCCAAAAGACCCCATAGAATTTCAATGGGGTTTAGACAGGGGCTTCTAGCTGGTCAATACATAACTTTAACATTGTTATCTCTAAACTACTTTTTTGTTGATTTTGAGCTGTGGATAGATGCATTATCCTGTTGAAAAGTCCGATTTGGACCACATATTTCAGGTCCTCCATTAAGTAAATATGTTTGTAACATTTATTGGTATCGATCAGTATCCATTCTTTCATTCACAAATGCCAGTTCGCATATACCATTGAAGCTAAAAACTTCCCAAATCATAGCAGATCCACCGCCCATTTGCCTTTTGGATAAAATCTCTGGTACTTTTCTTAGATCATGTCAGTAATATCTCCAACCGTCTGGTCCATCTAGATTAAACTTCTTCTCGTCGCTGAACATGACTTCTATCCACTCATCTTTGAAATGCATGTATTCCTTTGCCCAGGATAAACGTTGCAATTTGTGTTGTTTGGCAAGTGGTGGTTTGCAAGCTTTTTTGCGCATATTTCATGTTTTTATTGCTCTTGATTAACCTCCAAACAGTAGTGTAAGAACATCCCAGTTTCAATTCTTTTTGTTACTTTTCGTACTGATAATTTTCCATTTGCATATTTCTGAATAATTCTCCTACTGGAACGTGAATCGAGCTTTGGCTTAGGTCCTCGCTTTTGAATGGCAGTTGATTTACCATTTAACTGCTTCTCATAATTTTCCACAGCACGTTTTGAACGTTTTATGAGGGCTGCAATATTTCTCAAAGACTTTTTTTCGTTGTAATAAGCTTTTATTTGGCCTTTTTCAAGATCTTATAACCATTTACCTTTAGCCATATTTCTTTGGCAAAAAATTAAGTACTAACGTGAACGTTTTCAATATAAGCTTTTTAATTTATTAAAACCACTGGTAGTAAATGAAAATGAGCAATAATAAAGATTTAACTTGAATTTATATACCATCTCATCTAGCTGTCCCTAAAAATTTGAAACACAAATTTGGCATTTTTTTTCTATTTTCTTCTTTTATTAGCATTGATATTTATTTAATTATTTTAGATTTTTTATCATATTTAATTTTTTATGTTTTTCAAAGAAGTTTTTACAGATATTAGGTAAAATTTTTTCCGATTTTATGTTTTTATATGGTGCCCCTAAAAATTTGAAACACACCTTATTCATTTGGCCGCTAATAATTTTCAAAAAAATTGAATAATAAACTTAATGCATTTATTTCGTTTTCTCCTTTATATTTTACAAATATAATTTGCTATCAGTTTTCTGTAAACTACTTTCATGGAAAAAATTATTTTAAATTTTAGGGACATCAACTTGGGTTCTATTTTCCTGCCTTACAGCTGTATTTCTCGATAAGGATAAGTGAAGTATACAGAGAATTTTATTATGATTTGGAGATATAGGTGATATTCCAAGAACTAACTTTAATTTTCCTATTATTAATATGTCAACTGATAATGCATCGAACAGTAATCGAATCATTCGATATTCTGGTCTTATTAGGAATGACGATAGAGATATCAATCAGAGAACAGAATTAATTGATCTGACTGATGAAAATAGTCAATATTCTTATTCTTATACACCTATTATTGCTTTAACTCGTGATAATGACCAGCCTCTAAACAATAGAGTACCAGTCATTCAATTAACTCGTGATAATGACCAGCGTCTAAATAATAGAGTACCAGTTATTGATTTAACTCATGATAATGACCAGTTTGTAAATAACCGAGTACCAGTTATTGTTTTAACAAGTGATAATGATCCACTTCTGAATAACAGTATACCAATTATCGATCTGACAGATGATCATGTGCAGGATATTGCAAATCAAATACAATGCATTGATTTGACGGATGATGATGCATCAAATCACAACCATACCAATCAACATCTTTCAAGCATTAATGATGCGCACACTAATCCCAGCAGAGAGCTTATTGATTTAACTGTAGTTAATAATCAAAATTCTAATACTGACATACCAGCTGTTGATGTAACTAATGTTAATGACCAAATTCGGAATTCAGGAATACCAGATATTGATATGGCAAGTAACGATGTCCAAGATACTACTCATTTGTCTCAAAGGATTGATCTGACATATGGTAAAGAACAAAATGAGAAAACTTGTATTTCAGCAAGTGACTCGGCAAATGACGACGATCAAAGTATTGATCGAAATATTTCAGGCGTTGATCTGTCTTGCAATAAAGATTATAATAATCATAAACTAGTCATTGGTCAGATAGGAAACGACGATAAGGTTATTAGAAACCCTGCTGATACAAAAATGCACAATGGTGAAGCTATGAGTATGAATAATTTTCCAACCAGTTTGCAAGAAACTGTCGCAAAAAGTCATCTCAGAATACCTATTGATAATTTTCGAGATGTGACAGAAAATAACGTCTTAAAATGTAAAAAAACTTCTAATAAGAATTTAATGCATGTTGATACTTCTCTTAGAATGCAGCAGTATTATCGCAAGAAAGAAAGAGTTCAGCCGAATCCTCTATTGGCAAACAACTTTGAAGAAAAAAAATTAAGTCCAAGCAGATCTGAGAGAATTCGTCAAGTAAGTAAACTTAATATAAAGTATAAAGTTATTATTGTTACAAACTTAATTAATACAGAACATGATGTTTTCTTTTCCATTATATCGGGTGATAATAAAAAAGACTATCCAGATATGAGACCATAACTGTTATAACGTTCACAGGAACAGAATTTTTGTTTTTGTTTCAAGGTAATTTGAGATATGAGCTAAAGAATCATTTAAAAAACAACATTTACTCTCTAATAGTTACGGTTTCATTGAAAAAAATGTCACAATTTTCAATGCAACACCTCCTTTTTTATATTGGAATGTGTTCTCCATAGCAAATCGCAATGAATTGTGTTGGTACTGTATCTATAGCACGAAAATCACCAGCACGAAGAAGAAGAAGAAGAATACGAGAGAAAACAACCAATAACAGCAGAAACAGATTGTGATCCAAAAATCTTCTCAACCAACTCCAACCTTGATGACACTTTGCATTTGGCAGATTGTGCCTAGAACCAAATCACGTGCTGTGCCGAGAGGAATCGTTTGAATTTCACGTCTCTGGTAGGTACAACTCTGTTATTTTCTCTTTTATTCTTAGTCTGTCTACAACTGGTGATTTTTGTGCTACAGATACCGTTCCAACACCATTTATTGTTTTTTGCTATGGAGAACCCATTTCAATAAAAAAAAAAAATGATTGATAACACCATTTGGAAATTTTGAAATTTTACCTATTTAACCGTAACTGTTGGTTTAACTATTGTCTTTCATATGATTCTTAAGCGCATACCACAAAATTCCTTGAATTACAATTTTATTCCATTCTGCTGAAGGCTATGATAATTACGGTCTCGTATAATGGGTTTAGTTTTTTTTTAATTATCTGGTGTATGAATAAATGCAAGAGATAAAAAGAAAGTAAATTTTCTTAATTATATTTTATAATGTTTGGAGAATGTAATCGTAGTTTATTCTTATTAGTTTAGTGTTTTTTTTTTAAATATCAAAATGTTATCTTATGAATATTTTTACATCACTTCTGCTTCTTAATGCATATCTTCAGTATATAACATGTTTTAAAATTTATTGATTGGTATTAAAATGATTTTGAATTGTACGCTTTTTCTTTAAATGTTGCAAAAATTTATTTTTCAAAAACAGTCCAAATAAATTGTAGTAATCTTCTTTGAACATTCTTCCAATTTATAGTGTAACAAACCTGCAATTCGGCTTTCCAGCATAGTTTGTTCCATCATCAGAAAGACTGTTTTAAAGTCATCGGTATTGGACGGAGTCCGGGTGTCGCGTCGGAGGTCCCACAGCTTGGCGACCATTTGGCGACTTGGTGACGAATTTGGCGACTTTGGCGCCAAAATAGATTATACCCGAAACAGCAAGAATTTTCCCGATCCGTCCAGTAGGAACCGAGATACGCCTCGAACGTTCCTGATTGGTTGAGAGGCTTCTAGCCCCACCTCCTGAGACCTATAAAAGGAGTCAGTCTGTGCTGCTAGAGCAGTCCCACAAGGAAAATGATAACAGCAATGAAAACTACCAAACAGTAAATCCGAGAAAAGCCGCTAAAATCAGGAAAACCGAAGAAAAATACGAAAGCATGTACACAACAAATAGGTACGAGATACTGAGCCAAATCCCAGATACCCAAGAAATTACCAATATTAGACCCGCTACTATAAACCTAAAACTCACCAGTAATTACAACATCACGCTGCAAGAGAACCACAGAAAATTCCCACAGACGGAAAATAGATTGATCAGAAATATGATCCAACCAACCAGTTAATGAATGAATCCAATCCAACCAGTTAATGAAGAAGAAAGAACCAAAATCATTGAAATGTTGACAGAAAAGAAGGAAGAATACACTCTCACCGAAAACTATGAGGAAAGGCCAATATAAGTTATACTTAAAGGACTCCCCCTAAATGCAGATAAGGATGAAATCATAAAAGAACTCGAAGAAAGAAACTACAGAATTATTAGAATATCTCAGCTAAGAAACTATAGGATGAAATCATTATACCCAATTTTCATACTGAAGTCAAAAAGTCTAAAAATGCTCTAAATATCTACAACGAAAAATCCCTCTTCCACCTAAAAATCAAAATTGAAAGTTACCGAAGAAAAACAACCGCAACCATCTGCTATAACTGTGCAGGTTTTCATCATTCAGCAAGGAATTGCAGATTAATACCGAAGTGCATTAAATGCGGCGGCACGCACGCAACCAGGAGCTGCAGCATAACAGAAAAAATCCAGGACCCAGTTTGCGTAGACTGTAATGAAACTCTACATACAGCTGCCTGGAAAGGATGCATCAAATTCCCCAAGCTAATGTCAATAAATGGAAGTCCCTCCTACTCAGAAATAACGAGAAAAAATCAAAGAAATCAAGACCCCCAACCCATCTCCGCACCTCGAAAACAGAACGCGGAGCCCACTTTGACAGGAAATGAAGAATTACCCTGTCTTTTAGAAACCCTGGAAATCCAGAAAGAACTTAGAGAAGTGCTTAAAGAATTCCCCAAACTAATTGAAGCAGTCAAGCTAACAAAGAAAACTAATAACGAAGAAGAGAAAAAGATGATAATCCTCAACGCTCTGATCGGCTAAGTCCCACCAAAAGTTTTGATCTCTCCTCTGCAATAACCCAGCTTCCTGGATGGCCACTTACGAACAATAGATTATCCCTCGCCAAACTCAGAAAACCTTCCTGCATCACCCTCTCCTACTCCCCTGACAGCCTGCTTTCCTATTGGACAAGACATCGCTCCCACTCTCCCTCACCTGCCATGCGAACGTTTCTCAAGAGGACTCTGTTCAGTTCTCTCTCAACCAGCTCCAGGTGACGTTCACAGCTTAGGTCAAACTATGTTTTGCCATGTCCATTCATTTGCAAGGTTTGGAGATAGCCCATCTCGGGCGGCTACTCCGTAAATCGTTGTCATCTTTGCTAGAGGAGTCGTAGTCAGTAGTCAGTGGTGGTTGGAATCGACGGAGCGGAGTAGTCGGAATCGACGGTGAAGAACTGGCCTTCCAGGGATTAGCAGAGCAGCGACGGAGTCAAGCTAGTGCTGAACTACGCTGTGCGCTACTGTCTGCAGTAGATTCTTGTTGTATGCTGCACGTCTCGGCTAAAGATAATCGTCTTCTATGCTGTATATAGTTGTCGTTTTTGTGCTGTCCTGTGTGTCTTCGTGTAAATAAACGTCGTTGTTTCTTTTTCTACTGCCGCCTGCTGATTGAGTGTTATCCACACCATATAACTTCACTATCCAAACGAACCCCGGGAAAATTTCGTAACATTTGGTGTCAGAAATGGGATAGTGGTCAGCAGTGTAGGTGAAAACGAAATCTCAGGCTACGATGGCTGATAGCGGTAATGGTGAGTTACTGGCTCTGTTGGCTGAAATGAAGAAATCTATGGAAGCTGGACAAGAATGATTGGAGAAAGAGATGCGTTCTGGTCAAGAAAGACAAGATGAGATGAAGAAATCTATGGAAGCCTTTACGGAAGAAATGAAAGCTGGACAAGAGAAACTTTTGCAAGAAATGGAAGCCTTCACGGAAGAAATAAAAACCAGATATGATGACATGAAGAGTGAATTGAAGAAAAGCCTTTCGTCGTGGTTAGAAGATAAAGTTAGATTTTAGAAGATAAAGTTAACAAAATTGTAGACATCCAAGTTATCACAGAAGAAATTGAAGGAAGCAGCGAGAGTCAAGTGGAAGAAAAGACTGAAGATCGAATGGAGACCGGTGTCACCAAAAAGGAGCTTAGCCATCCGGAGGATGAACCAAAGTTTATTAAGGAGAGGAACGAACAGGGAGAATGTCAAATAATTGAGGAACTGAAACAGTCTTCTCCGAATGAGTTCCCTGAAGTGGAAGCGAAAGTGCAGACGCTTGATGATGGAGAAGATGGACTTTCTTCGGACGGGTCTGTTGGTGGCGACCCGTGCTCGATGCCTATGGATACAAGAGTTGATGCGACCCTGTTTGGATTGGATTCGTCCCAAGGATTAAAGGAACTACCTCTCTGCAAACCTCTTGGTATCTCCTGGCATAATGCCACGGAAGAAGACTATGTGGCTGGAATCGCTGATCCCTGTAGTCACGGTCTCAATTTCCTCCAAGAATTCGGATTTTCTGTGGATTTTTCGAGGAGTGTCATGCAAATAGCAGCTGATGAATCTGCTGTGTATCCGGTCAAGTTGTGTCGTTGCAGAAGAGCCCTTCCTATAAAGACAGATGTACTCTTCAGAAGATCCAGTGTGGAGAGCTGCGGACAATTCTCAAGTGTCGAGAATGAGCCAGGAATAGGTGGAGATATTCCCGTGAAAGCTTTGGTGATGAAGGCGAATACCTGGCTTTCGAGTGGACTTCAGAAGGCACTGTTGGATCCTCCTGATACACGGCTGGTTCGATGGAAGAAGTAAAAAGTGACCAACCGACCAGCCTGGCAAGAATTCACTCCGGAGGACTCTACTACGATGCAGCGTTTCGCTCCATCGGACACATTGCATTTCAAGAAGAGAAATCAAGTCTGGGTGTGCAATCCGAAACGACGAAGAGGTCCGAGTCAAAACCATTGAGAAGGTTCGGATGGATCTTTAGTCGCCGCCAGATTAGTAAACAATGTCAACTTCGAAAGACCGGAAGTCGCCTAAAACATCGTCATCACATCATTTGGAAGCCTACGCCAGCTGTTGGACTGAAGTAGGACTGTCGGGACGTCAGTCTTTGAAGAGGGGAGCAATGTTACAAACCTGCAATTCGGCTTCCCAGCATAGTTTGTTCCATCATCAGAAAGACTATTTTAAAGTCATCGGTATTGGACGGAGTCCGGGTGTCACGTCGGAGGTCCCAGAGCTTGGCGACAAACTTGGCGACAATTTGGTGACTTCGTGACGAATTTGGCGACTTTATCGCCAAAATAGATTATACCCGAAACATCGAGCATTTTCCCGATCCGTCCAGTAGGAACCGAGAAACACCTCGAACGTTCCTGATTGATTGAGTGGCTTCTAGCCCCGCTTCCTGAGACCTATAAAAGGAGTCAGTCTGTGCTGCTAGAGGAGTCGTAGTCAGTAGTCAGTGGTGATCGGAATCAACGGAGCTTAGTAGTCGGAAGCGACAGAGAAGAGTAGTCGAAATCGACGGAGAGTAGTCGGAATCGACGGTGAAGAACTGGTCTTCCAGGGATAAGCAGAGCAGCGACGGAGTAGAGCTAGTGCTGAACTAAGCTGTGCGCTACTGTCTGCAGTAGATTCTTGTTGTATGCTGCACGTCTCGGCTAAAGATAATGGTCTTCTATGCTGTATATAGTTGTCGTTTTTGTGCTGTCCTGTGTGTCTTCGTGTAAATAAACGTCGTTGTTTCTTTTTCTATTGCCACCTGCTGATTGAGCGTTCTCCACACCATATAACTTCCACTATCCAAACGTACCCCGGGAAAATTTCGTAACAATAGCTATTTGAGAATCTGTCGTATTATATTTCCTGTTGCTGAATTTTATTTGACATGAGAAAGAGGTTTTATGAGCAATATTTTTTGCATCTTTAGTATAAACTGCACTATTTGACCTTTGATTATTTTCAGCAACTATGACTTTTTTTTTTACCATACAGTACACAAGGTTCTTCAAAATTCATCGTGTAGCATAGCATAATTTTATAATTTTATTGTTTTTATTTGCATTTTGTGAATTTTTAAAAAATAACGTTTTTAGATTAGCATTCATCCTGTATTCTATATCATAGATGATACAATAATCGTTAACAACGCTGTATAGAGTAGATAATTGAATCAAGAGTTTCTAGATACGTTATATAATTATTTCTTGAACTTTATATACTCATTAAGAAAGAAGTGTAAAATTCTAATTATATTTTTGAGCAATTATTTACACAAAAGGTCATACAATGATATTTCCAATATAAAAAAATTGGTTGAGAGGATAGTTTGTGACTTTTATGCTCAATAATGACGTGTCCTTTGGTTTAAAATTATTTTTTTTTTGAAAAATATGAGTATAATATTTTGTAACAGATTTTTTAAAGTTTTCAACTAGTTTTCATGCATTTAATACGGCGAGTGGATCTTGCTTTAAAATTATGTCTATTTATTTACTTAAACTACTGCAAATTTATTTTAGTTTGAAAAAAAATTACTTTTTATTTTGGATTTTTAAATTTTTAGTTATATTTTAGGGGAAATGTATGTATGAAAATTGCATATTTTAAGAACAATTTTGGAAAAGAGATATTACTTTAAAACAGAACTGTCACTCGAAAAAATAACGAAAACAAACATTCTTCTTGAAATTTCTTTAATAGATATTAAAAATTTCTGTCATTTAGATTACAAATTAAAATACTTCTGATAATATAAATATTATTTGCTAATATATATGTCTTATTTTGTTCTTTGTAGAATGCTGCATCAGATTTTATGAAACCAGCTGACCATCCTATTCCTCTCAGACATAGCTTAGGGCGATCAACCGTAAATACGAGCAAAAACGTTCCCTTTGAAATCACAGAAGATTATGAGGTTTGTGATTAGTTCTAAATTTTTTTTATTTCAAAATCAAAAATATTTGTCAATACTTCTAGAACTGCATGGTGTTCAATGGCGCACAGAAAGCATATGATGCCAGATGCATAACATAATTATTTCGTTCTCAAAAGTCAGCATTGTTTTAGAAAGGGTAAAGGACTCCCAGGAATATTATTGGTTTACTCTTTCATCGTATTTCATTTTAAAAAATGACATAAATGTAATGGTAGTTTTTATCAATAGAACTTCTATGGAAACAAAGCCTAAGATACTTTGGAGTTGCAGATCTATCCAAAAATGTGCCATTTTTTGTCACAAAGTTGAAGATGTATTATGCGTTGGGACTTATTTATGGGAGATCCACATATCCTGTACACGGTAAACACGCCTTTGTACATCAATTTCAGGGTAATAATTAAAGCAAATTTCCAAGGATTAATAAATTATAAAGCTTTGAAGAACAAATAAATATATTATACATATCCTATTTACTTATATATGAAACCCCAAATATTTCGTTTCAACTGTTTGCTAGTTAAAGGATAAATCAGAGAATTGCGCTGTAACAAGATCATCATTTCCTGTATAAAAATAACCATATATGCAAAATATTTTAATATTGTGAAAATTAAAGCATAATGATGCAAATATGAATTTATATGACATGTTTCATATAAATATTTTAAAAGAATATTTGTATAAAGAGATATATTTTATGAATAGGTCTAGTCGATTAATTATTTTTATTCATATTACATAATTGTAACACTGGGGGTTCCGCGTTAGACTGACCACCTAACAAGGACATATACCTAGCACCCCAGGGCCCTCGGTCAAGAAAGCAGATATGGGCACTGTAGGCTTTGGCCCACATAGGACTGTCGTGCCACTGAGTTTAGTAATTGTAACCTTTGTAACAAATATACAATGTTTTTATGTTCTATTACTGAATATTTTCGGAGGTTATAAAAAATAACAGGAGACTTTTAATAATAACAATAATTAAACAAATAATAAAATATTCCTTATGACGGGTGTGTGATTTGTGGAAATATTTTGTCGAAGAAAACTGCTTATGCATTTTGACCATTTGGGTACATACTTAAAATTTGGGTGAAAAGGTTGTATGCTAAAATTTATTCATGTAACGTGTGAAGAATTAACTTCTCTTTGGATTTGATTAAATTTTAAGAGGTATGCATAATGAAAAACTTTAATACAAAATTTAATTCTAAAAAACAGTTGCAATTCTGATTTATCTTCTTAATATTATTGGAAATGGACATACAGTCGGACTTTGGTTTTGATAAATTTCTCCCAAAAATTTGAAACCTATTTGATATATCGATATATATCATTGAAGACCACATATCGATATCATTCGTACGACTCATTCTATGTTTGAATTATTATGTTTACCAACAGATATGACCATGCTTATTGAAAATTTTTTTGCCAATTTTTGATAATTTATAATATTTTATCCCTTTTTTTATTTTTTTCCATACTAGAAAATGAAAGACTATTTTCATACTCATACATAGTATATAAGTTTTTTTTCCGAAATAATTTTGTTTTTGGAAAAAGTTAACTTTAGAAATTTTCTTCAACAATTCGCTTTCCATTCCATTTCTTCAATATTCAGTAAACCTACAAAATAATATTTTGAAAATCTTTCTTCTGATTGTGCCGGATTTTTCCTTTTCAAGTGAAACTTTTGCAAACAGAAAATATAACACTCACGAATAGAAACAGTCTTTCCGGATTTTTCGTCTATTCGAAGGTAGACATGTCTATAAATCGGAATATAAATCTTGAACCCGCCGTCTAAATGTCTAACTTATTAAGGGTTTTGACTGATGCATTCTGATGCATTTTCTTGGTATAAGCTTCAAGAGGTACTGAAATATTCATCAAGTAATAGAAGTTATGGTTTGGGATATGACGTAGTAATTGTCGAAAAAGCTTTATATATTGCAATCTAAGCAATTATATCGAATGAATATTATTAACCTTTTCTAAGGCCATGGGAAGTATGCTTCCCACCAAATTTATCAATCTTTGTATGAAATTATATAGGTTGGCATAAGTTCTGGCAAATTTTTTTGTAAGTCAGAAACTTAGATACTTAAGTTCTTTATCTCAGACAAAATGATGTGTCTTGATTTGTTACTTAATTATTAATTAACCAAATTAATTAATTAATCAAATTAAATTTATCTAATAAGCTAAACGAATCCCTTTTCTTATTTTAATTTCAAGCCTAAAAATATTTTAACATAATATGACTAGAAAAAAATGGCCCTTTAAAGGGTTAAACAAAAATCAGGCTTATTTTGTAACCTTTATGTAAAATATTCCTTCTGTACATTTTTGCTGATAATTTCGAATACTCTTTTCTGTATTTCTTTTTTTTTTTAGTAATCTAATTTTACTCAGTCTTTTGGTAAATTTAACTCAACCGAACTAATCTGATTTTTTTTTCAGAAAATGTCATTCTGTTAAATAATTAGAAAATAATTTTTTCAATGATGAGTAGATGTTTCATTTAGTTATTTCAAACTGGGATATTTTTTTAAAAGAATTATTTTCGGATTTCAATTTTGATTGTTGATAAAATGATGAATATCACATCCAAACCTTCTTTCCCCCCCGCCCCAATAAATATTAAATAAATATATTAAAAAGATTGCAAGTTTTTGAATTTTAAAAAGAAATCGACTCAAATAATAATTCTAGCAATAGAAATTTAGTAACTATGAAAATTTTATAGTTATAAATTACAATTAATATCATTTTTCCTTTTTTCATATCCCTAAAGTTGTAAGAAAATGTGATGTCATTGAAGAATGCTAGCCAAGATCTATACTTTTTTATAATAAAAGCAGTGAAAGTGGTTTCTCCTAAACTTTTTCGCATACTCTCTGATAAAGGTTTATCCCATAGAACGCTTTTCATGATATTGGCGTACAATAGTTACGAAATACTTTTTTGGCATGGACTTTTGACGTGAATTTAGCAGTTTTATTGGATATTTCCTTCAATTCTTGGAGAGTTTTTTGATGATTAATCCTTGGCAGGTGTTCATAATATTCGAAAAAAAAAATCGAATTAGTGATTTAGACACCTTTTCCCCAACCAACTGAAACAGAAACTGGCCACAAAATCTCATACCAAATCAGATACTTTTAAGTCATTGTGTCTTTGAATCATTGCGTTTACATGTTTTTGAAAGTACAGACAGACAGACGCTCAATTACTTGTTAGATTTAGCTCAAACTTTGACAGATGTCTATACTATAGATTATAAATCTGTGTACCGAATTTTATTCATCTAGCTCTCTTCGTTTTATATTTATCGTATTAACTTACATTCGAACAGCTGGACAGACAGACTTCCTCTAAACAGATTTTACTCAAATTTTGATAGAAATCTGAAAAGTTGGTGTAAAGACCGTATACAAAAGGGAAATCGTCTAGCTCAAAGAGCTTTTATGTTATCTTTGCCACAGACAGACAGACTTGCATTTCTCAAAAATGAGTTTTTCGATTTCAGGGAGGTCTAAAGAGTGGAGATTCGTCAAGATCTGGAGTTCGAATTTTTTGGCGATTACTATATTTTCTCTATACTACATATACAAAAAATAAAAACTAGTTCTACTTATTAAGTTTGAGATAAAGTGGGTATAAATAATAAAAAAGTTTTTTTTATAAATATATTTAATTTTTTTAATTTTAAATTTAATTTTTAACATTTCGTATACTTTTTTTTGATTTGCATTACCTTTTTATATCGTTTTTTCCTGAATATATCTCAGAATTAATATATCTCATTCTTCGTAACAATGCTTGTTACAAATTATTCAAATCTAATAAAAATTCCTATGCTCAAGGAAGGTTTTTGTAATGGGGAAGAATAAATTAATTTTCTCAAATTGACACTTTTAGAATTATTATTTTGAAAATTTCATTAACTTTGACTGTGGCTGCGATATTGTTGATGCTGAATTAATTTACCTTAGTGACTGAACAGTGTATATTGATCCAGACATTCTAGCTCCACCCCTCTTCAAAAAACAATTTCAATTATTTTTATGTAATAATAACTTTTACTTGCCAGAAAGTGCGTATTTAATTTTAGAGTAACACTGATAAGTTTTTAGAAAAAGGGTTTGAATGAACAATATTATTTTCAGTTTCTAAGTTTTGTATAAAATATGATATAAAAGTTATTTTCACTTTAGCTTTTCAATTAATCCAACTTTTGAAAATTCATAAAAAAATCAAATTAATTTTATTGCCTATTATTGCTGCAAAACTCAAGAATATAATACTTCACCCCAAAGTCGAATAAAATATGCTTCCCCTACTCCACACCTTCCCCAAAAATGCAAGGATTTTAGGATTGCAACAAAACTACATTTACCATATTTTTGAATGTTTATTACATTTGGCGAATCATCGCACAAAATAATTCTAGTTTGCCGGTGGTACTGTATACAAACTTTTACATATATGCGTTATTTATAGGGTATTCAAAGGATTTATTCAAAACAATATATAAATAAAAAGACATATAATCGAAATTTTAATAAACTACCACGAATTTATCTATTGATGTAAAATTTATGTTTGTATATTTTTTAATATTTTTAAAAAATTTATATTTGTATATTACAAAATTTAAATATGTAAAATGTATATTTTTTATCAAAGGTTTGACGGGCGGTTGGTCTGTATTTCCTCATGCATCTAAATGCAATGACTTAAATCAATGGAATTCAGTATGTTTCCTGTTATTCAAACAGTAGTTTCGTGTCAAATTTCGGTGTCAATTAGTGGACAATAAGGCATTCAAAATAATATAATAATGCTCAAACGATAGATTTAATTAAACTACTCGATTCACTTTAAAGCTTTATATTTCTTAACTATTGTTCATAAATGTCATACAAGGCATTCGCGGCATTTCTCAAGGTCCACAATTTTATATGGTGAGAGACGGATAAAAATTATGCAAGAAAGTTTTGGAAGACCCTTCAAGTTGGTTTAAACTTATTTTGTGCTTTAAAGTAATGGACAATGGATTCGTTTAGTATTTTCATTCTGTTTTATTTTCTTTGTGTATTTAAATTTTTTTCATTAGATGGCACATGCATAAATTAGAAGTATAAGACTGCAATACATTTGTATCTCATACACCTTGTCCAATTTTGCAGTTTTAGTACTATTTCTTGTCTGGGCGCTAATGGTGTTAGGACTTTTGTCAATTATTTGACTATTTTTGTCAGTCATTAACTAATAAATCAAAATGTACCAAATTAATTGCGAATATATGTACAAAATATCTTAAAAGCTTTGCATTTATTTATGAAATTTGCTTTCACTAAAGTTTGCTTTCATCATGCATGTAAGTTACATTTCAAATAACAAATTTCAACTAAAAGAGGAAAAAGCTTTTAATATTCCAGTTTTTTTTTTGTTAAAAATGTTTTTAAATGAAAACATCGCCTATTTCAATTCAGTAATATATATTAAATTTAAATATGCTTTATATGCATTTTATTTTATCTTATATTTCTGATTAATTTTATAATGAATTTATCTCTTTTAGGGACGCACTCGTACTTTGACTGTTTCATCTATCATTCGCCGGAAAAATTCGAAATCAAATAAAGATATTTTTAAGAAAAACTTTTCAAACGCATCGGTAAGTATGAAATACTATACGTATATGTTAGCATAATTAAACTTTAGAAAATATTAATAATGAATTAAAAACGAACTCTATATTTAGTGAAATATTAGCATAATTAAACTTAAGAAAATATTAATAATGATTTAAAATCGAATTATATATTTAGTAAAATATTAATTAAATCAAAAAATAATCTAAGATTTAAAAAAAAATGGCCTGGAGGCAGTTTAGAACAGCTGTCTGAACCTGGTCATCGTTGGAAATTAGATTCCACCCGAATCCTGTGCAGTGCGTGTGATTCTCACTCTGCAATTGCTGAGAATGTTTTTCACCCGCTGCACCGTTGTTGGCCTTCCTTGCCTTTCCACATCGGTTAACTCTGTCTTCAATCTGCTGGTACCATTTCACAAAGGCTGGACGTGACAATGCATGTGGCCCATACACTCCTAATATTTCATGATGAATCACCGCAATCGTTAAACGTTTTGCCCACAAAACCGTACTGTTCCGCATGCTTCAAAGTTGGAGTAAGTTACCAGATGACGTACCATTTATTTCTCGTACTACGCAACAACGGTTTTCACTATCCGAATGAAATTGCTACCGTTGTAAGTCGTGGAACTCAATTATCTTCTTCGCAAGCTTAGCTCTTGTTTCGCCATGATGCCATCTGTGGGGGAACAAGTGTAACTTACTTTTTGAACGCCCTTTGTATATGCACAAAAAGTTGTGTAACAGTATAATTCAAATGAATTTTCTTTGTTATGAAATTGTTTTATATTTTTGAATAAGTCCGAAATGGGTGTCGTTATAAAATGATCGTTAAAATCCTTTCAATTGATCCTCAGTCAACTGAATAGATAACAGATTATTATTACTACGCCTTGCTTTCAGGAAATTGAACCAATTGCTTCCAAAATAAATAATTTCGTATCCGATTAAGATATACGTCCCGGCAATATTTTTTCCCCAGTCGACTAAATTTTTATTCAAAAAATATATTTACAAAACCGTTACCATAAAAATTAAGATACAAGGGGTGTTCAAATAAAAAGGTACGAAACGACACTGAGGGTATAAATAGAGACTTCATTCAAAGTATGCACCATAGGCCTGAGCACAATGATCCTATTGATTTACTGATTCCTTGTATGGGAAGGATCTCTTACTCTCAGAATTCCTGTGACCGTGACGAGACCCAGTCCTTCACAGCGTCCTTGAGTTCACCGTCCGAGTTGAAGCATTTCCCTTCAGATATTTTTTCAGGGGACCAAACGCACGAAAATCGCAGGGCGACATGTCCGGGCTGTAAGACGGATGGTCGAGCTGCACCCACTTGAACTTGGCCAGTTCCGCATGCGTGATCCTGGAGACGTGTGGACGCGCGTTATCATGGAGCAGAATCACACCCTCCGTGAGCAACCTCTGTATTTTGTTCTTGATGGACCTGCGTAGTCTTAAGAGTGTCTCACAGTACACATCGGAGTTAATGGTTCTTCTGTGCTTGCCATCCTGTCTTCACATGCACTGCCACGTCACTTGGAAGACCCTCTTTATAAGAGCCTCTGGTCTCTCCTGCACATGCTGGCGTCCGCGCATGCTCCTATCTACGCCAGAGACTCTAATCGCATCCCAAGATGTCTCGCTACGTTCTCCCATAGCGGCATAGGCAAATATGTTAACGGTTACGTTGTTACATGTTTAGTTTGAACACCCCTTTCTTTTCTTTTCATTTGAAGACCCCTTGTAAATAAACGAGGAAATAATTATAAAAATTCTAGTGCGTACACTCGCTTTCTTGGTTTATCGAATAACAATAATCTCTAAATTACATATTTATGTAAAGTTTTTCATTTTAATATAAAAACCAAACTAAAAATATGTTTTAAACAAGACGATTTTGCTCCGTTTAATTTATTTACCGACAAATTTACTATCTGTTCGCTCGTTGTAAAGAAATGAAACACAGAATTTTTGATAAACTTCAGTATTGACTGATATGTATACAGAATTCCCAAATATGGACCATGGCAATATTTAAATTGAAAATATTTTTTACTCTAGATTAAAGAAATGCACATAAATAAATAGGTAAATTTTTTTCACCCGAAAATCATAAAATGAAAATTAACATTAATTTTTAGATTTATATCGATATTAGCAATGAGTCTTTATTCTTTATGCATTAAAAAGCTGCAAAAAATATTTTTTTTGCTATTATATTTTTAATTTTTTTATTTCCTGTTATTTAGTGACAAACAGTTGTTAAATAAAATTGAATTATTTTTCCATTATAGGAACCATCAACTTCAAGAGTTAATTCATTCTCCTTTGACTCTTTTAAAGAATTTTTACTAAAACTTTGGTCATTAGTGTTTTACTGGATATTTAAAATAATACTACTACGTTTTTTTGAGTTTTATGCTAAATAAGACTCGCGGTATTTTCTGTAAGTGTATTCTATCAGAAGATACTTAATGCTGTTGCAATATTTTTAAAAATATGTTGATATATATCTATGTTGATTTTTAAGCTATGTAACATTCATTTGTTATTGCATTACATTGTAATAAATAAATATTTTTCCATGTAGTTTTCTTCTTTTAATTAACACGTAGAAGCAAATCAATTCATTATACAATGTTTTTAAAGGTATTTGGAAAATGAATGAAATTATCTTTTTTCCATCCATTCATTTCGAATCAAAATTTGCCACGGAACTGTAGTTATAGTCGCGTGATCACATACCAAATTTCTCTGATTTAAGTCATTGTACAGGGTGGTCAAAAAGTCCGTAAAAACTTTAAAATTTCATAAAACCCGAAAAAATAACCAAAATAAAAAACGGTTTGCAGGCTTAGTATTGATAGGTCACGGGATTTTTTTTAAGATAAGAAAAAGAAATTCAAAAACAGCCGATAGATGGCGCTGTTACGAACGACTTAGTTTGAAATATGCTAATGAAACATGCAATTATAAATATTTAAACTCCTATCCAGAATTGCAGTCTTGCTATTAACTCTTACCTTCGGATACCGTAGAGAGAGAAGCAATTGCGAGATGGGCTCTCTCTAAAATTGAACAAGATCCCCCCAAGATTCTTTAAACATCTTGTGGACAGATGAAGTTCATTTTTTGCTCTATGGCGACGTTAGTACACATAACTGTCGCATCTGGGCCACGTCAAATCGACGAGTTTACACTGAGAAATCCAGAGTCCCAGTGTAGTGTAGGTTCACAGGTTCTATCTTCATAGGACCCCTCTTCATTGAAACACTGTGTCCTGTAAATGGGTGGAAAACGGGTGAAAATAAATTCGCAGCGTTAGGTTGTTCCATGTTTGCTAGAAAACGATGCGGCTTCTGCCGTTACGTTTATTCAAGATGGAGCAAAAACTCACTTTGCTATTTCAGCCAAGGAATTCCTGATATAGGCTCTCGGGAAAGAAAGAATCCTTAGCAGACGTTGCAAGTTTCCATGGCCTGCTCGGTCTCCAGATCTGACACCAGCAAACTTTTGGTTATGAGGAAATTTAAAATCTTGGGTGTATCGATCACGTACATCCAATCTGTCGGAACTGAAAGATGCAATCCACCGAGAGCTGTCATGTATAGAGCCAGACATGCTGCAATCTGCCGTTGCTGAATTTTTTTACACGTTTGCAATGTGTTATAACTTATGGTGGTGAACATGTGGAACATATATTAATATAATAAATGATGTGTTAACATTAATTTTGTTATTTGAGGCTTTCACTTATGTACGAAACGTTACCTATCGGCTGTCTTTTAAATATTTTTTTTCTTATCTTAAAAAATCCTGTGACTCACTGATGCTATACCTGCGACCCGTTTTTTATTTTGCTTAATTTTCCTAGTTTTATAAATTTTAAAAGTTTTTATGGACTTTTTGCTTACCCTGTATTTTACATACCTGAGAAAATGCAGATGATCAACCTTTTCAAAAATTTGATTCATAATTTGATTATAATTTAAATTTTAAATGCTATAACCTGTGCATCAAATTTTATCTATGTAAATCTTTGCAGTTTGCAATTATCATGTTGACTTATATTCGATTCGAATAGCCAACTAGTCAAAATCCTATTGAATGAATTTCGTTCAAAATTTGACAGTTATCTATGAATCTAATATCTATGAATTGAATATCTATTTAGACAGATATCTATGACAGATATTTATCATATACCAAATTTCATCCAACCAACCCAAAGCTGTAGTTGTATCCATAACCAGATGAACATATTTTATTTTGCTCATTATATATTTTAAGACCAAAATTATTTCATACGTAAAACAATAATATCACTTTACGAATAATATACCTATTTATTTCCTCGTGTACGAAGTATAGAGAAAGTATTGTAATGGTCAAAAAATCTGAGCTCGAAATCTTGATTAATCTCTATATTTCAAACCTTGTTGAGTTTGATAAATGCCTCTTTGGCAGTTCGAGTTCAATTTTTTTTTTTATCATTACAATATTTTTTCTATACTTCATACATGAAAAAATAAAAAGGTATATTATTCGTAAAATTCGAGTTCAACCTATGTTTTACGAATGAAATAACTTTGGTCTTAAAATATATGATGTGCAAAATGAAATTCACATTTCAAAATTTTACATTCAATGCGTTTTAGATGGAGAAGATTTCTGGTTTTAAACAGCAGTTTTTTCATTGGTTAAGATTTGCAGAGAACACATTATTGTTTGTCTAAAATATCAAACGGGGCCGCGGTGGATTGGTGGTAAGGTCTCGGCTTCAGAACCGGAAGGTTTCAGGTTCAATACCGGATTCCACCAAGGAACCGTCGAGTAAGCGGGTCTGGTGCATGTTAAATCGGCCGGGACAAACGTCCTCCCACTGGTGTGGTGTGGAAGTTTGGAGAAGGGGCTGCCATATCAGGCGTCGTCCTCGTCATTTGACCGTGGTTAAGGACCAATGCTCGTCCCCAAATAGACCCTAGTGTTGCTTTAAAACGGGAAGTTAATTTAACTATACTAAATCAAAATGTCAAATATACGTCATTAATTAAATAGCTATGTTTACAAAAATTTCCGTATGTCTTATAGATTAAAAAGTAATGCCAGTATATATAAAACAGTAAGACTTTGAATTTCAACATCTTCTTACTAATGCTTTATAAAGTTTATATGTTTCTGAAAAGATATATATTGTTATTCTATTGTGGATTAATATTTCATAACACTAATAAAAATTGTTTCCATTGTGAAATTATGATTTATTTCCATTATGAAATTAACTTTTCTCATTTTTCACTTCGATGCATTTAATAATTTATCAAAATATGATAAAACTTAAAATGTTCGAAAAAACCTTTCACGGGAAGGGAAATTAGTCTTTTTAGAATAAATCTTTCAGAATATTATTTTGAAAACTATTAATTCTACAGTTGTTTACTGTATCGCTAATGTTTAATCGAATCAGAAATTCATTTGGACTCAAAAATTTAATTTGTTATTATAATAAAAGAAAAAACTAAATTAATTGTAATTCTTAACATTTAATGAATTTTGAAAACTTCGAAGATTCCCGTATTTTATTTGAAAGAAAAATGGAACAATTGAGAAATTCGGTAAATATGTTAGAAAAATAAACCTAATGAAATTTAATATTGAAAATAAGCTAGTAACATTTTTTGAAAATTCTGTACTTTCTACTCGTTTTTAAATATTTAAATATATCGAAGTCTTAGAATTTTTAAATTTATTAATAAGCCATATGTGCAAAACGCATTCGCTTAATCTAAATTGATTAATGAAACTTTACTAAATCTTTTGATTTAGAATGAAAATTTAGACAAGAAAAATTATTCTTTCTTGATTGTATTTGCTATGTGATTTACAAAGTACTTTATTCTAGCTCAAAAGAGCTCTTGATGGTTTAGATAGTTGAAAAACGTTGATTGGTTGAGATCATTGTGATGTCACAAGTATCAGGGATGGAAATAAAATAAATGAAAAGCTTCGAAGATACTGAAGGTACACAGGCATCTGTAGAAACTCTTTAATCTTTTGCTTTTGGAGCTACTAAACGGGTCCAAACTGTATGTTTAAGATGAAATTATTAAATATTTCTGAAGGCAATTTTGACAGAAATTTTGAATCGCAGTGGATGCGACATAAAAAGTGATTTCACAATAACGGGTCTTTAATCTACTGCAGTGATGTTCATTAAAAGTAAAATATGACATTTGAAAAATATCTGTCCTATGCCGGGCGTTTGGATATCACTAGGCAAGTTGCACAGAATAGAATTATATCTCTGATTATAAAAAAATAGTCTGAAGACAATCTACGAAAAAGTGATGATACGATAAAAGAAAGATACTTTCTACGATAAAAAAAAAAAGAGTTCGATTTCACATCGAGTGTGTAAAAGCAGTCATTATTAAATCTCTCAAAACTTTAAAATAAATGAAACAACTTATTTTTTAGTTGAGGAATCAAATAATATTATTCTTAAGCTATCTGCAAAAGTTTTAGCAAATATTTTGGTAAACCTCCAAACTAGAAAATTTTTGCTTTATGTTCCTTTTTAATTAAAAAAAAAAACAAACCTTTTTATCCGATTTTTATAAAACTTTTGCTCTTAATAGTTTTGGTTTCATAGTTGCTGTTTTTCAATCTTTTTTATACAACTATTAAAAAATATACCTATTCTCAAAACGTTAAAAAAAATCATCTCTAACGTAGTCACATATTGTTCAAAATTAACCATTTCGATTATAATAGTTAATGTTACAACTGTAATCAAGATACTAATTGAAACTGCGTATTGATAGCATGAAATTAATGCCTAAATACAACCTTAATTAAACTAAATTAAAATTTTTAAATTTACAATTATATATATTTCATTATATAGCGTAGCTTTATTGCACATATGTTATACCACTCATATCAGTGAATGAATTATGAAACTATGATAATTTAATTTCCATCATGTTAATATTTTTTCACCTATCTTCCCCTAATACTCATTTTTCCTACTTTATTTAAGTCATCAACTTCTTTCAGATTTTATATGTACATCGACGGTATTTGTAAATCTCCAAACTGTTACCTTTTTAATTACAGTTCTCTAGATGAAAATACTTCAATTCTAAACATCCAATGTCTTAAGGTATTAAATAAAACGTAAATTTTTATTTCAAAGATAAAATACTTTTAAAAAATAAAAAAAAATCAATTAATTGAAATTAAAAGAACCTTGCTTCCACCATGTAATGGTTAACATTTTTATTTAATATTAGAATAACTGTGTCAAAATGATTTTAAACTTTAACTAATCTTTTTTTGTGTGCAAGAAATGCCCTTTATAAACTTCCTTTCTATATAAAGAAGATTTAATTCCGGAATTAATGTCAAAGAAAGAAAAGTTTGCTTTGAATTTTTTATTTTAAAGTTCTTTGAACAGCTCATTCGGCTGTTAATTGCAGTCTAGATTAAATTTCTTTCTTTTATTTTAAAACTGAAATAGGAGTTCTACGTTTTTTAGTTTTTCTTCCATTTTTTAAGAATGATCTGTGATTCAATTTACATCACGAAAAAAAATAACGAAAAGAATTATTTTTAAGTATTTACTATTCACTTAATTTTACAGCGTATATCGAAATTTCGTTTTTTGAAGTTTCCTTTTTAAAAGTGGATATTAAATTTTTGGTTCTTTATTAATGTTTTAGTTCCGGAAAGTAAGTGATTAAATTTTTTATTAATGTATTACACTTCTGGATACTGAATGATTAAATTTCATTTCATTTATTAAAAGTTTTACTCTTTTTGAGGAATCATCAAAACGCACTTTAAAGATCGGAGAGTGGAATTCAAACATGGCCGTAACGTTATTTTTATCAGATTGGTTTTTAATTATATGCAAAATCTATTAATGCTACGAAAATTTGATTATAGTAAAATCTCAAATGGAGCCAGAATGAGAAAAAATCTTGTGTCATTTCGTATAATCGGGATTTTAAATTATGTAAATAAAAAATAATTAAGAACTTTTTCTAAAGTTTCGAAGTATAATTACTCAAAAAAGGAAAAGCGGGCGACCTGACCTAGGGGTAGCGCATCTTCCTCGTGATCTGGGCGTCCCGGGATCGAGTCCTAGTTCGGGCATGGTTGTTTCCTATCCTGTGTTCCGTCAGGTGTATGAAAGAGCCCTCTCTCTATAAAAAGGGGTTTTGCAAGCAAATGTGTGTGTGTCATTTTCATATGAGTTAGAAGTCAGACTTCTGCCCTTGGGTGCTCAGGACTTTTGCCCTCAGAAGCTACTGCACACTCGGCTTAAATCGCTGACATTTCGTCAGCGGTCTTGTAAAGTGCCATAAGTGACTAACAACAAAAAAAGTTTATGCATTTAATCCTTTACACGTTGGAATATAATAAGATGCATGGTTATACATACGTGAGAGCTTTGGAAGCTCAAAAATATAGTTATGTTATAATTTATGAAAATTTAAGTAGGAATCTTTGCTATTATAAGGCTTTTATAGTAAGCAGTACCTGATAAGAATGGGAAAACGATGCATTCTTCAGAATGGCGAATAATATTCGACATAGGAGTGCAAAGGGTTAATAAAGTGATAGCGTGATTTCATAGCTAATTACATTACATATTTTTTCCTTTGTTATTTTCATAAATATTCCTTTTGGTAGATAGACATCTTTTAAGAATATTTTTAGTTATATTCTTGTCATAATTGAAATGATTTGGCACCCGATTTTCACGTTTGAAATAACACGAGCAAGTAGTAATTCAGAATTTTCTCAGTGACTTGGTACATAGCATATCATTGGTTTGTCATGGGCCAATCAAAAGGAAGAGGCTTGTTCTTCATGTAGTAATTAGCAAACCAATTTTAGTCTTAGTGAATTGGAAAATATTTATTTTGGTTAAGGAAATCTATGGAAAAAGTGCATTTTTCTGCTTTTTAGCTTCGTTTGATAATTTATTTAAAACTTTTATTGTAGTAGTGTTCAGAAAAGATGAAACTAAAAGTTTCATAGATTCCATTTACATTTTCTGTACCAGTTATATGTAAGGTAAGTTTCTGAATCATTTATGTCCCAGAACTTGTCAGAATTGAAATAATTTTTTAACTGTATTTCACATATTGAAACAACACGGAAGGATAAAGTGAAGAATAGTGCGCCCCAAAGTTTGTCGCCAATATGGCAACCCATCGGAACGCTCTTCTAGCAACCCTAATGTTGTTTTGTTTACTACTTTTTGCAATGGTTGAGTCGTACATGAACTACAACTATATTATGAAAAATGTTAAATTAAAAATATTTATTAAAGATTTTAATTTTGTTCATTATTATAATTAAAAGTTTATTAAATAAAGAAAGTTAAGCTTATAATTAAAAGTTATTTTCTGTTTTCATTTTTTTAATGTGAATTCGAACAGAAAATATTTATTCTTATTTCAATTTTTAATTGTCAGTATGTGCTTTAAAAAATCGTCTGCATTCTCACTTTAAAAGACAGCTACAATGGAATTCTTCGCAGTTCTCGCAATTCTTTTGGTATTCTAACGGTTGGTTCCCTTCATAATTTGTTTTGTCGGTAGTATTTCGAACCTGTAGAATGGATGAAGGGTGAGTTGAATATATATATATAATATATGTAATGATAATTTAATTCTAATTTCAATTTAATTAATTTCCAAGATTTTATCTTAATTTAGCCCATAGTAACTTCATTTTAAAATATTCTCTTATTTCGTGATCCAATTCCACTTTCGGTTTAATTAATCCCTTTGTAAAAATAATGCGGCATCAGTACTACGTATTAAATGAAAGTGATACTTTTTCCCTTCAAAAGGTGTCAAAGGTCACACGTGTATTGAATTGGCGCCTGGCCAGAAATCCAGTGTTATATAAGGCTAGTGATCATCTGTTTGGCCTTTTTTCCCTTTTCTTACTTCTCTGTGTGCCGCGCTGCGTTTTCTTGTATATAGTCATGCTTGCCTCTCGGAATGGAATAAAACGTAATTAAAAATACCAAGTCTCTTCATTGTTTCGAACTTGCATTCTACTTCAATCAAAATATGTTATATATATATTACGAGTTGATGAAGTTAGGAAAGGATGCTTGTTTGAAATCTTGTTTTGAGAAGCGTTTGATATCGAACCGGCAGAATGGATGAAGGGTGAGTGGAATATATTTTTTTACGAGTTGATGAAGTTGGGAAAAGGATGTTTGTTTGAAATATTTCATGGAGAATGCTCCTATTGCTTCTTTCTCCTTTCTTTCTTTTCTTTTGGTTATGTACTGTTTCTGTTATTCACACAGTCCTTATGTTCAATGTGCTAGCGAAGCTACTAGGTCCCCGCTCCCGCTGCCAGCAAAGTCGTAGGATGTTTTTTTTTTGAGTTAAAAAAATTCTGCCCGGTGCCTTTTACAGATAACTTTGGACAGTCTGAAAAAAAAAAAACTTATCAGTAAAAAGTCTTAATTATATGGCGGGAAATGGTAATATTGACTGTTCCGCGGAAATATTTGTTTATTTTGTCCGCCATCTTTATTGGTGACGTGGCATTGTTGACGCAGCAAGGGGCACACTAAAATTCACTTTTACCACACGGAATTTAGGAGCAAGTTGTAATTCTGAAATTTGTCATGACTTGGGCTTTATATTCCTTCTCATAGCTTATATTGCGTATCTTATATTTGTTATCGGCCAATCAAAAGGAAGAGGCTTATTCTTCCTGTAGTTAAATTTTAGTCTTAATGAACTGAAAAATATTTATTTTTGATAAAAAAAAATCTATAGGAAGAAGTGCGCTTCTCTGCTGCGTTTAATATTTTTTTAAACTTTAATTACAATAGTGTTCAGAAAAGATAGAACAAACTTTCATAGATTCCGTTCGTTTTCTGTACCAGTTATATATAAGGTAAGTTTCTAAATCATGAATGTAGAAAAACTTGTCATAATTGAAATGATTCTTTAAACTGTATTTCACATTTTGAAACAACACGAAATTTAAGAGCAAGTCGTAGTTCTGAATTTTGTCAGTGACTTGGGCATTATATTTCTTCTTATAGCTTACATCGCATACCATTGGTTTGTCGTCGGCCAATCAAAAGGAAGAGGCTTGTTCTTCATATAGCAATAAGCGAGGCAATTTTAGTCTTAGTGAATTGAAAAACATTTACTTTGGTTAAGAGAATCTATAGGAAGAATTGCACATTTCTGCTATTTTGCTGCGTTTGATATGTTTTTTATTTTAATTGTGGTAGTGTTAAGAAAAGCTGAAATTAAAACTTTCATAGATTCTATTATTCGTTTTCTGTACCAGTTATGTGTAAGTTCCTAAATAATATTCCACTAGAGATTTAGGATATGACGGTTGGGATAACATTTCAATATTCTTTTGAATTTTTCTCTTGAGAAGCAGGTTCGAGTGTTTATTCAGTTACCGCTGGCAATTTTCATCCCGGAGTTATTCGGAACATCTATTTATTGTAACCAAAACCAATATATTTTGTATAGTTAGAATAATTTATGACATCATTACAAGGTTAAAGTAAATTATTTTTAATTTATTAAGTAAATACAAATAAAATGGAACAAACGCAAGTAACGGATGCAATTAAAAATAATTGATGTTAATCGCAAAGAAAGCATGATATTGAAGATGAAAAATTAGGGTTCTTGACTTTTTTTCAATCAGGAAAGAGGATGTGCTAATCAAAGAAATAACTTATTTCCAATCATTTATGGTTTATTTTTGACAAATACAATTGTCTTCTTTGACGAAATCGGAAGCACTCGAAAGAATACTCATTATTTGAAAGTCTGCGGAAGAGATGAAATTGATGGATGGTGACTAGATGTGACAAGTTGAATGAGCACAAATTTAGAAAAATTAATACACGTTTTGGTAGTGAATGAAAGTTTCCATTCCATCTAGTTCAGGTAGGACAGAAATGTTTGATTTTCTTGGTTGTACGAATAGGAAGAAAAAATGAGTTTAATAGCGGATTGAGATTTCTATTGGAAGTAGAAGTTCTGCTTTCTAAGTTGAACTACTGTTTTTAATAATTTTTATTTGTCGCTAATTCGCAAACATTTTTTTCTGGAGTGTCATACTATTTTATTCATTTTTATCTTTATAAATATATATTTCTCACTTTTTCTATGATTTCTCATCAAAATTGAAGAAATAATGATTATGAGATAATAGGGAACATACAACGATATATTTTGCGGTAATATGCAACTTTTTTTCATTTAAAAGATATATATTCTTCAAAACAATTAATGTCTCTGATCAGAAGTCGGAATTATGTATACCCAATTACTATAAAAATCTGGGATTATTGGGAGCATTCTTGGTACTGAAATTGTTAATTATAAAAAAATATCTTTTAAATAAGACATTGTTTAATCAGTTTTGCAGAATTTTATTTAACATTCAAACAAATATAGCCCTCTTTTATATCTTAAAATATTATTATAAACCAAAAAATGGAACAACTTTTGGAAAATTCTTTACCAATTACCGATTTTTTTGGGAAAGAAAATTTTAGAAAATAGCAATCAAGATTACAAGAAGATGTTTTAATTTCGATCTTCATTTAAACCCTGATTCGAAAAAGAAAAAGGAGAGATATAGGCATACTATTTGCTTACTCCAAAAAAGGAAATTTTCAATAAGTGTTGAATTTTGAATGAAGTTCCTTTATTAAGAGCAATGTTCTAATTAGATGCTGCAATATCTGGGTAATAGTAACTATATGCATCTAGTTTTTATAACCGAAGATAAAGTGACTATAGTTTCCATTAGCTTTTACCCGCGATTACGTACGTGTGGAAATAGATTGGAATTTATAGCATCAATGGCTTAATCTTTTGTTACTCCTGCACATGCGTTAATTTTCAACGCCAATTGGGACAAATGTATGAATTTTCTACGCCAGTTGGGGTAACGCAATATAGATTATAAATTTTTAATTTCCTTTATTCTGTTTTATTTTAATTCAAAAGTACTTCAGAATGAATCCGAAAGATCGATTAATTAATAATGTTTAATTTTAAATGCATCAAACAAAGAAATAAATAGAATCGTTTGAAATATTCGGTCGAAAACACGTTGAGCTAACCTGATTAGCGTGGGGAAAAAAACTGAAGCCTTATTCATTTTTGGCGGGATTTGGCCTTAGACCTTTGGCGGGAAAGTTCGCTTTTAATTAATAAAAAGATAACCACTTAATTAACCGGAATAAATAGTAGCCTATGTCCTATTCCAGACTATAATCTACCTCTGTGCTGAATTTCATCTAATTCCGTTCTGACGTGATTCAATAACAAACATCCATCCATCTATCCATCCAAACTTTCACATTCATAATAGTAGTATAGATGTATGACTCTGGTATTGACTAGCCTATTTAATCAATCTAATTAGCTGTAATGCAAATTGGGCTAAAAGGCAATATTTCGACTTTGCAGTAATTTAGATAAGTGATCATGAAGTAGAAATAAAGAAATTAATGTTTGCGAAATTATTTAATATTTTCAAGAATAGCTTTATCTGTATCAAGATATTAGTCTTTAAAAGATTCAAATGCAAAATTTTCATCAAATCATTCGTTTCTTTTCTGAACGAAAAATTGTGATATTGAATGGATCCATTTTTTTAAAGACAGAAATAGTAGAAAAATTAATTAAAGATATGAAATATAGATGGCAGCACACACCTTAAAAATTGACGTACTAGTTAACTCGGATTATTTCCAATGTGTTTTTTACTCGAATTGCAATCTTGTTTGTTAAGGAAATCGTAAATATACTATTGCATTTTAATAACTAAAATTATTTCAAGAAAATAATTACAATAATAATATTTTGCAATATAATTCGTGATACACCTGAATAAAAATAATCTACGTAATTCTGACAAATAAAAACATGAAAGAAATGTGCATTTTCATGAAATGCTAACATATTGCAGTTTTAATAATAAGGAATTAAATTTGAATTTTACTGATTTTTCGAGTCAATGGGAAATGGCAAATGTATGAATTTTTAAATGTTTAAAGATGTTTTGATAACTGAAAATATTTGGCTTTTCTAATTCACTCTATTTTACTGTAAACGAACTAAATTTGATTAAAATAACAACAAAAAATAGGAAAGCTATAAAATAAAGTAAGCTAGACAGAATTTGAAAGGTTAGAAATAGGACAAAATATATTTCTATTGATAACTGAAAATAAATAAACAAACATATATTTGGTTTTATTTTAACGCTTCCACTGGAAACCTTAAAACAAAAACAAATATATTTTGCGAGATCTCATCTATGATAATTGGTTATTTGAATGTGAATATAATTAGAGAATTTTGTACTGCTAGGGTCATGGAAATCAAGCAAAATTATATATTTAATGGCACATAAGCAATAATGGACAAAAATTATCATATATTTAATAACAAATAGACAATAATGGAAGAAAAAATCATATATTTTACAGTTTTCGTGTTCTAAAATTTAATTTTCGGATTAAAAGACATGGGAATTTAAATAGTTATTTTTAATATTAAATATCTGTTGAATTGTCTCATTCAGGATTAAAGCCAATTAAAATTCGAAGGATTCTTTAAATAATTCGTTAATATTTATTTAGGGAATTTGCAAGTTAAATAATTATAAAATTTAAATTTTAATTAATTTAGGTGTACGATGTCCATTTTACAGGATTGCTTCATTTAGGGTTAAGGTCAAATTACATTTATGAAAATTTGAAAGATTCGTTAAATTATCTTCAAAAATAATAATTTTACAAATTTTAAATTTATTTTCAAAATTAAATTATTAATTAATTATTAATTAAATTATTTTCAATTTTAAATTTAAATTTATTTCATACAAAAATTTACTTTTTTTTGGAAATTAATAAAGGAAAACTACTTGAAAATTGAAAAAAAATTATATATTGTGGTTTTATATTTTGTTTTTATATTCACAAATTGTGAAAAAAATTTTTAGACGCTAAAAAATGTCAATGTTTTGAAAATATGATAAAAATTGATAGCATATTATTTCTATTATATTTAGTCTATACTTCTTTACCTTTTCATAAACGATTTATACAAAGGAAAATTTCAACTTTCTGAAAATTAGAATTGAAGATTTTTGTGAATCTCTGCGAATTAGATCCCTCTAATTAGATTACAAAAATTAAGAACCCAGAATATTCTAGAATTTTGATAGTTATACCAGTAGAAATCGAGTTCCAAATAATTGTTCTAGAATGTTCGATGCCTTATTACGTAAGCTATAAGAACCGGAAAGACGGAGCACTACTAGTAGTCGAATCCAGAGAAATGAGTTAAATTGAACTCAATGGTATAATAGAAAGAAATTTTTATTGAATTCTCTCTGAGCGGTTACAGCTGTTGTGCATCTTTATCCGTTATTTAAACTGCTATAATTTTCATCGAACAATTTAATGATGGATTATGTTTTTTTTTCACGACAATGTTTTCCTATGTAGTTTTCGCTTGTATTCATTATTTCTTATCTATTCTATACCTTAAATATGTACCTTTGTTGCATTAATAGGGATATGCTATCTAATTTGTCAAAATTTTAGGTAGTGTTTATCATGAAATTCAAAGCACGTTAGGGTGGAAAGCTTTTGTTCCAGATTGCTTATGTTCTTATTTTATCTGCCACTGCTTTTTTTAAACCCGCAACTGGTGCTCATTTGTGTAGTTTATTAGAATTTCTAGTTTATTTTGTATTAAACATTAATTCATTTATTTATTCTTATTTTCTGTTTGCTTTCTTGTGCCAGCCGTGTGTGAAATCTTAATTTAACTGTACACTTTCTTTGCAGCAATTATTTTAATTTTACTTTTTTCGTTTTGATATTTAATTTTATCATTCGAGGGATGATGATGGTCCATTTTTGGTATTCATGTTGTCCTTTTCGTTAATTTAATTTTTTTATTTCAGTTAATTGATTTTATTTAGAGTATTTATTAATTGTTATTTTATATTGTTGTACACTGCACTGTACAACAACATTATAAAACAAAATGCTCTTCTCCCTGTTGGCCGTTATTATATTTTGCTATTTGGCGTTGCTATTTTATGTGTTGATGCGTTTTTTTCTCATTTTTCATGAATTTTTTTAAAGAGATAATTTATAATTTATCTATTGACTCCAGAATATGCTTATTTATTTATAAATTTATTTTATTTGCTTCAAACAAATTTGAATATACACTTCTAATTACTGCCCATGTTTTAGGAATGATTGCAAGTCTTTCTTTCACTAAATAATTATTTTCACCGATGGCTTTCAACCAAGCCAACTAGGACACTTCCTAGCATCTCGAGAATGAAAGGAGATCTAGAAAATCCACTACAGATTTTCTTTTTGACAGATAAATAATTCTACCAAATTTAATTCGAATGAATAATTTATATGAGTAATATTATAAAGCATAATTGGTCAGTTCTTTATCTGTTTCATTACTTTCATTTAGAAATTACAGCGTTCATAGATCTATTACAAACAGTCTGAAGTTATAATATATGCAAGTGAAAACAAGTACATATTCCCAGCTAATAAAAAACAATTCACCTAATTTAAAACATTAACATGTGTAAAAATGCATTCCTAAAACCAAATTAACCAGTTCATTAAAAGAAGGGCTTCGTAATGCGCACTCAATATTTCAATTCGACTCTGGTTATTTCTCTGGCGACTTTCAATCATTTATACATCTTTGGATAAATAGTTCATCGTGGAATCCATATAATATCGTTGAATTCTATATGTTGCATGACGGATATGATGATGGCAAGTAGAACGCAGCCAACACCACACTTTTAACACTTAAGTTATCAAAGCACTTGCCTTACAAATTAATACACGGTTCATATGTTGTTATTCATGTATCTGTTTTGTTTGGCTATTATAAATTTCTGTCCCATTAAACCCATGTTAGGTACTTTATGTGGTATAACACACACACACACACACACACACACACACACACACACACACACACA